>LBNU01015628.1:167106-181754 GCA_014162995.1 Artemisia annua
TGAACCAAAAAAAAAAAAAAAAAAAAAAAAAAAAAAAAAAAAAAAAAAAAAAAAAAAAACCATATAGCATCCCAACTG
Source organism: Artemisia annua (assembly GCA_014162995.1). NCBI lineage: Eukaryota > Viridiplantae > Streptophyta > Magnoliopsida > Asterales > Asteraceae > Artemisia > Artemisia annua. The sequence goes on from LBNU01015628.1 coordinate 167,185, forward strand.
AAATGCTAACGAAAAATCTCTAACATGGCTTTTTTACCTTAAAAAATAAACGCAGAAATAGGTATGGTTTGAGCCATAAATATTGGTTGTCTTCTGATCATTTCAAATCTACAGGCAATTGTCATCCCAATACATCACTCTTTGCGAAAATGCTAATGTTCGAGTGCTCATATATATGCTTCTTGCCTTGAAAAATAAAACAGAAAAAGAGGACCTTCACCTTCAATTAATCCCAATCTACCAGCACCATTTGTCCCCAAAATTAAACGCTTCGCGACCTGTCTCTGGCAATGGGCGTCTTTACCTCCCACTGAGGCCAACAATGTTATGAACTTGGGCACAGTTGAAACAACCACTCCCACATCTTCCCCAGGAATATATATTCACACGAATACAACTTAATGCAATGTAGTGTTGGGTGATGAGCAAAACAACGTAAACCTTCACCTGTAATAGCCTCACAACCCAACCAAATAACATAAATTCAGCTTTCTTACAAGTGGTGCAATATTAAGACAATAGCGGTTATGGATGCACAGCAATATCTTGTCTCACTGTCTATATCTAAAGCTCGAAGCGTGGCAAAAGCTTCTGACAGCCCTACATATTTGATTTACGTTACGTCTTTCATATCTCTATGCTCGCGTCATCAAACTTTTCTGTCCTATGATATACCACATATGAGCGAGATTCCCAGAATACAGAATTTATACAAAACTCCTCCATTGCTCTAAGTAATTGTACAAAATTCTCAGAAACTGAAAAACTTGAAATAATATACGATAAGACCATTTGTTGTCAGATGAAAAAAACCATAACATCACTATATACTCTCTAGATCACAAAAACTAGGTCCAAATTTGATCGATCCACAACAGTTCTTCACACTAACCGTAACGTCTCGAGGGCTCTAATGACTCACAAAACCCAAAATACAGTTTCGGGCATAACAAAACATCTGACTACAAATATACGTAGCGCTGGTATTGCTAATTACTTATATCTCTTGTGCTCGCAAAGAAAATATTTAGTGATTCGTCTGATGACACTAAGCATCTCCCAGTCTAAATAATGTTAAAATTCTTACATGATCTTAAATGGAACAAAATCTAACATCAACGAACGAGTTAACCTACTCAGTTTAATCGACTTCATCATCATGCTCAACCCCATGACCTGCCTCACATCCTCCTTCTCAGACAAGGTCAAAAAAAAAAAAACCATATAGCATCCCAACTGAAATGCTAACGAAGAAATCTAACATGGCTTTTTTACCTTAAAAAATAAAGCAGAAATAGGTATGGTTTGAGCCATAAATATTGGTTGTCTTCTGATCATTTCAAATCTATCAGGCAATTGTCATCCCAATACATCACTCTTTGCGAAAATGCTAATGTTCGAGTGCTCATATATATGGCTTCTTGCCTTGAAAAATAAAACAGAAAAAGAGGACCTTCACTTCAATTAATCCCAATCTATCCAGCACCATTTGTCCCCAAAATTAAACGCTTCGCGACCTGTCTCTGGCATGGGCGTCTTTAACCTCCTACTGAGGCCAACAATTGTTAGACTTGGGCAAGTTGAAACAACCAACTCCACATCTTCCCAAGAAATATTATCACACGAATACAACTTAATGCAATGTAGTGTTGGGTGATGAGCAAAACAACGTAAACCTTCACCTGTAATAGCCTCACAACCCAACAAATAAATAAATTTCAGCTTCTTACAAGTGCTAGCAATATTAGACAATGAAATATCTGTTACGTTGGTCGACGATAACAAATGCAACGTGTTAATATTCGGAATTTGTGATATAGCCAAGGTCCCAGAATCAGTATTTAAAACCCCACAGTTTGACAAAACCAAATGATATAGAATAACCATTTGTTTCAGATGAGAAAAACCAACATCACTAACCCTATCACATTCATCCAAATGAAGTGACTCCAAACAGTTCTTCAAATCCCCATTTGCTAGATACTCCAAACCCAAATCAGTAATCATACAACCTGTCAATATCAACTTTGTAATACTTTTTGATGCTCCAAGAGATTTTAGTGATTCGTCTGTGACACTAAGACATCCTCCCAAGTCTAAATATGTTAAATTCTTACATGATCTTACAATGGAATCAAATCTAACATCACGAACGAGTAACCTCTCAGTTAAATCGACTTCATCATCATGCTCAACCCCATGACCTGCCTCACAATCCTCCTTCTCAGGATCAAGGTCTTGCTCGAGATTCAAGTATTGGAGCTTGGGGCATGAGTGGGCTAGGAGATTCAAGTAAGTGTTCGATAGTGGTTTTAAACATGTAAACTTAACAATATACGGGGACGCAGGTAGGATATCGTCAAGAATACCAGGAAATGAAATGTCTAACTCTCGTAGGCGGATGCATGCAACTTTCAACCAGTTCTTGGAAACTTGATAGAAGGACTTTCGGTCTTCGTGGTTGTCAATTTTGTCAAATATGCAGATAAGCTCGTCATCTCCAAGACGCTCCATTGCTCTAGAGACTTATCTAGATAACAACATAATCACTTTAAACATCAAATGAAACTGTTAACATTACTCACACTATATATCAAATAACTATCTCTAATCTTCATTACTAACTTCAGTATGCCTCTAATATACCAGCATATAAACAGACGGAAAATGATTTGGAGACCTAAAAATGTAACTAATTATGTGCCTAAATAAACGTGGCAATAAATTATTGGATTCTGAAAAACTGGGTCCTTTCGCTGTCACTAACAGGATGATGAAACATCAGTTTTCGATGTTCATAGACAGACAGCTTCTAAGGGGGCGTTTATTTCGGCTTATATAGCCGGTTTATGGCTTATTTAGTTTTTGGTTTATGTTTCATAAGCTCACATTTTGTGGCTTATTTTGAAACTTTTCGGCTTATATAAATTTATTATGTCATACTGTAATAAACTAATATATAAGCCGAAAAGTTTCAGAATAAGCCACAAAAAAAGTGAGCTTATAAAACATAAGCTCAAAACCAAATAAGCCATAAGCCGACTATATAACCCGAAACAAACACCCCTAACATGCTATCTGCCTGATACTTGCCTAACATCCACTCAATATGATGGTTACAAATCAATAACTATTGCAACACTAAAGTAATTACTAAGTTTACATAATGCATATATATAAACAGCACATATTTTGTTTTTAAGAATCTTTATATCGTAATAACAAAAACCAATATAATATTAAAAATTAATGTTGATATATAATGAATCAGAGATTAACCTGTTACGTAATCAGAAGCTCATTATTATGACGGTAATTCTGTCGATGGAGATGAAAGAACGGTGTATATCGACTTTTAGGTTTTATTCCTCTCTTTGGCTATTTAGAGTAAATTACAAAGATGGTCCTGTGGTTTGCGTTGACTTACACTCTTGGTCCTTTGACTTTGTTTTTGCACAAACAGTCATTAACTCTGAAACCTTTAACACTTAAAAGTCCTTTGACCAAACGATGTTAGGTTTGACTGTTAAACACCCCACATGTGCAAAGCACATGAGGGTAGTATAGTCTTTTCCATTTCTTTTTTCTCTTTTAGTGATACTCGAGAACACAACTTTTTATGTTTTACTTTATTTTATTTCTTTTCTTTTCTTAAATGATACTAGATAATACGGTGTAAAACAGAAAGGAATACGAGTAATATCTACTTTCTGTTTCTAGTTAATACACGTTTTTCTTATAAATAAATAAATAACTTTCAAATAGTTGTTGACACTGTAGTATCGTTAGTTTGTTAGAAGCTGATTATTTATTTATTTATTTTTTATTATTTTTTTTGGTTTACTTTTTCTAATATCATTATAAGAGATAGTTATTGTGTCGAGTATTGTGTAGTTAGTTTGTCAGAAACTATGTATGTTTTAATAGTCATATTTGATGCTTAAAGTGATTTATGTTGTTATCTAGATAAGTCCCTAGAGCAATGGAGCGTCTTGGAGATGACGAGCTTATCTCCATTTTTGACAAAATTGACAACCACGAAGACCGAAAGTCATTCTATCAAGTTTCCAAGAACTGGTTGAAAGTTGCATGCATCCGCCTACGAGAGTTAGACATTTCATTTCCTGGTATTCTTGACGATATCCTACCTGTATCCCCGAATATTGTTGAATTTATATGTTTAAAACCACTATCGAACAATTACTTGAATCTCCTAGCCCACTCATGCCCCAAGCTCCAATACTTGATTCTCGAGCAAGACCTTGATCCTGAGAAGGAGGATTGTGAGGCAGGTCATGGGGTTGAGATTGATGATGAAGTTGATTTAACTGAAAGGTTACTCGTTCGTGATGTTAGATTTGATTCCATTGTAAGATCATGTAATTGGGTCCCATTTATGTGGGATATCTTTGCTACAATTATTGTAGCCAAATGGCTACAATACTCATCAAAAAATACATACAAAATCTCTCAGGACCCACAGAATAGGATTCAGGGACCCACAAAAACACTCAGGGACGCACATTTTTAGCATATAATTGTAGCCAATTAGTTACAACAAATTGTAGCTAAGATTTTCCCTTATCTAATTGCACTTCTCAATCTTCCTTTTACATTATGGCTGAGCATCGTTCCAGGATCGGACCGGACCGACCACAACCGAGACTGAATTAGCATAAAAGCCTATACCGAGGACTGGACCAAATGTGGTTGGTCCGGTCCGATGTAGCAAGGCAAAATAGTTGATTTGTGGTCTGGACCAGACCTGACCGACCATGACCGGGGCCGAATTAGCCCAAAAGCCGAGACTGAAGACCGGATCGAATGTGGTCGGTCCGGTTCGGTCTCGGTCGGTCCAGTCCGTTCGGGTGGCTTGCTCAGCCCTATTTACATTTTGTGGAGTTCCTTTATTATATAAGAGGTACGTTATATGTAAATAAAGTAAGTATAGTAAATACTTTATATATGAATATATCGAGTTTTTCGAGTCGAGTTCTAGCGAAAATCAAATCTTATTTTATATTTCGGTTTTAGTTGGTATAAGAAACCCATTATTCAAATAAATCGAGCTTTTCAAGCCGAACTCGAGTCATATTCAAACTTTTCGATCCAAGATCAAGCTGTTGTGATGAAAGCTCGTCGATCTCAAGCGTAACATAATATTCTTGAGTCGAGCCATGTCATAGTTCGAATCAATCCGACTCATTTTGATGTACTTAAATAAGAATGTTTAAAAAGAATGAGTGATTAAGAGTACCAAATTTTGAGTGCATGCTATAAAACAAAGGAAAAACCATAAAATCCCAACTCAAATCTACTGATGCCAATATGCAAAATTCGTACGGCTTATTTGCCGTGACAAAAATCTAAACACGTAAAGTTTCAACTACACTCAAACATAAGGTCTTCATGAGTCGGGTGATCGACAAAAGCACACAACTTTCATCAGCTATGGCCTCATAAGCCCTTAATTAACGAGTGATCAGTTTTGAGCATTTGCTAACAATATCAAACAATGAACTATCCATCTAAATTAAGAATGCATTTAATAGGAGATGGAGATCGGGATTCAAGGGACTCAATCCCAGAGCTGGTGATATAACCTCGACAATTTTCCACAACCAGAAAACGTAGACGAACAATCTGTTTCAAATGGACGATACCTATATCACTAATCCCATCACGAGCACGTAAATAAAGTACCTTTAAACAATTTTTCACATCTCCGTTAGCCAAATGCTCCAAGCCCAAATCGGTGATCAAACAACCTCGCAAAAACAAATATGTTAAACAGTTCGATTCTCCAATAGCTTTGAGTGATTCGTCCGTGACACTAACACATCCACTTAAATCTAAATGTTGTAAATTCTTAGATAGTCTCACGAGGGAGCTAACTCCCACATCGCCAAAATGTAGCCTCTTATTTAAGATTAGCTTAGACAAATTAGTACATGCATTAGCCAGCGCACACAAAGCATCATCACTAAAATCAGGATCCGCTTCACGACCAAGGTTTTGCTCTAGTCTAAGATTGATATATGTGAGCTTAGGGCATGATTGTGCTAGGAGTTTCATGTGGATGTTTGAAAGTTCTTTAGAACAAATAAAGCCGCGTAAATTTGGGGATTCTGGTAGGATATAATTGAGCAATTCAGTAGACGAAATGTGCAACCTTTGTAGACGAGAGCATGCAATCTTCAAGAATTCTTTGCACACTTTCGAAAATGATTTTCGATCATTTGGGTTGGGAATTTTGTCGAAAATGTACCCAAGTTCATCCTCTCCAAGTCTCTCCATTGTTATTTATGTGTATCTTAACAATGTTGTTACCAATTAACCAGGTAAGTTTGATGCGGCATACACCTGTCACATGTTAAAAAATGCTTACATTAAAACTTTACTTGTTATATAACATTCTTATATTGTGATTTGATACACTTCAAGTTTCTAAATGACTTGATTAACTGGGTATAAACAATTAAAACGGGTTCAACAAAAAGCATATGTGTCCGAAAGTATCCCATAATACGTAATCATCAAACAACATAATAGAAACTCTTTCACATTTGGATAATTATGCAAGGAAAATCATTAAGGTAGCAATTGCAATTCTATGACTGTTTTTGGGATTTTTATTTAAGCGATTATTTTTAAGCAAATAAGCATTATTTGTGAAAAAAATATAGTTATAATAGAAATATAATGAATGAATTGCTAATCTAACTCTTCCATAATTCCGTGCTCGTTTAGTAAATTCGTTGCACAACACTCCGAAAACATACGTGTTCGTTGTATGTGTTTATTTGGGTTTCTCGTAATTTTCCCGTGACATTATTACTCCCCCTAAAGTTATAATTTTGACGATTCAAGTTTGTATTGATTCAAATGTTAAAGTTGTAAAAATTTGAATCAAAATGACCCGTTAAAAATGCAAAAATTTAAAACTCATAAAAATATATCAAAATTGATGTTGAATTAAAGAGCACAAAATTTTAAAAAATACAGTAAAATTAGATCATTAAAAAAGTAAATAGATCAAAAGATATTTCAATTTGAAAATAAAGGTGATTTTTTAGTTGAGAAGTTTAGTAGCATAGATATAGACATGTATAAAAACTCAAAATTAAAAAACTTGTTTTATAACTTTTTATGCATCAACATCCTCCATATTGAGGAAAAAATTCATACTTTTTCGAGAGCAAGTTTTTTACACTTCTCACTTCTCACGTATACTTGTCTTATTATTTAATCTCTTCCATCATGTTTAATCATAAAGTATGCATAAGTTAATGTCAATCCATATTTTTAGGTTCCAGTTTTTGCCATTTAATTTTCCAGGTTAATATTTTTTCAGCAGTCTCTGGTTTAACGTTAAGCTCTTTACTATTGTGCTAAATTTTAAATTCTAGTTGTAAGCTTGTTGTCAATCCTAAACTTAGATTATTTATTATTGTTATGTACAAACGCTCAGTTCTCGAGTCGGAAAGGAAGAGGAAAGGAAAATAAATTGATAGTTTTTTTGTGTTCTTGAGTTTTTTTTAAAGAAGGAAATAGAAGTGGAAAGGAAATAGGGAGGAAGTTTTATTAAGGAAATCTTCCTCCCACTTTTGGTAGGAAAGGGAAATTGTTATTGTGTAAAGACTAATATAGCCTTTTTAAAATATTTTACATTAACAACTAAAGGGCATATATGTAATTTCATCAAGTTATTTTCCTTTTCCTCTCACTCAAGAACATTATTATGATTACTTTCCTTTTCCTTTCCTCTATCTCAAGAACATAACCAGTGTTGCAAGAATCGGCCGATTAATCGGTGATTAATTGCTAATCGGCCAATGGCCATGGACCTTGGAGAGATTTACAAGGTAATCGGCCGATTTCGGCCGATTAATCGGTTAAAAATCTCTAATTGGCCATGGACCGCCTCAGTACCGATTCACGATTTTTGCAACATTGAACATAACAACTAACTCTTACTTTCTTTTTCCCTTTCTTTTCCCTTTCCAATTCTTTTCCATTTCCCTTCACTTAAAACTCGAGAACTGAGCGAAAATGATTTTGAAAGGAATAAACTTTCTAAATTTGCATTATAACTTGCTGCCCATGAGTATTCCACATAAAGTATCAACTTGCTGTTCGGCCCCAGAATCAGGCCCATATTGCTATTTTAGAGGTCCAATTCAAGAAAACCAGCATAAAATATAACCAGTTTCAGATATGATATATAATTAATTTCTTGCCAACATGTATTAGTATATTGTTTTGGTTTATGAGGACTTATTTAAAAGCTGGTACCACATATAACCAGTTTGAGATCATGTTTGATACATATGAGCATGCATCTGAATGATTTAAGAAACTGGGAACTAGATTTGTACTTATACGAGTGTCGACTTAGTACTCGATCTGCTTCTTTAATAAATTAATATGCTAACAAGGGGTAAATTAGACGCCAAACAGTAAAGGGTGTGCGGTACTTCATATGATACAAACACATTAAGAGAACATGTTGACAACTTTACGATCGGTATTTAAGAATATTCAGCAATCAACTCTATGATAACATTACCAGATGTCAAGTGCATGCTAGAAAGAAAAGCAAAAACAGATAAAAATACAAACTAAAATGCTTACCAATGTTAAAAATTAATGTTGATATATAATGAATCGGAGATTAACCTGTTGCGTAATCAGAAGCTGATTATTATGACGTGATTATGTCGATGGAGAGGAAAGAACGGTGTATATCTACTTTTAGGTTTATTCCTCTGCTTTGGCTTTTGTTTCTATTTATTTAGAGTAAATTACAAAGATGATCCCTGTGGTTTGCGTTGACTCATACTCTTGGTCCTTTGACTTTGTTTTTGCACAAAGAGTCACTAAAACTCTGAAACCCTTAACACTAAAAGTAGTTTGACCAAATGATGTTAGGTTTGACTGTTAAACATCCCACATGTGCAAAGCACATGAGGGTTATATAGTATTATTCACTTCTTTTTTCTCTTTTAGTGATACTCGAGAACACAACTTTTTGTATTTCACTTTATTTTATTGCTTTTCTTTTCTTAAATGACACTAGATAATATGGCGTAAAACAGAAAGGAATACGAGTAATATTTACTTTGTGTTTCTAGTTAATACACGTTTTTCTTATAAATAAATAAATAACTTTCAAATAGTTACTAACACTAATGTTTAAAAACCAGTTTGGCCCGACCGGTTAAACAGGTTTAAGCGGTGATCGGTCATGTTACCGGAATGGAAGGAGCCGGGTTTTTGAGGTTTTATAACCCAAATTAAACCTTCAGGTTTCACTCGATCCAGGTTGACCCGGTTCACTTTGACTTGCTAAGTGTCAACTTTCTTTTTAAATTACAAACGAACATAGTTAAGGAAATGTTTGATTCAGTGAATTCGAACAACAATCAAACCTAGTTACTATTGAATAACATATACCCTAGTTAAATCATTATCATGTACAAATACAACTTTAAAAGGTGTTGCTTTAATTAGTTCTATCAAGTAAATTTAAGTTAGTTTTTCTTTTAACGCTTATGTTGTTTATTATGTGGTAGGTGATGGAAACCGCACCGTAATATATAACAATTTTAAAATTCATTTAACAACTAAACAACCAATTAATCATATCAAGTTATACACCGGGAGACTAAACTAAAATCACTATTACACCCAAAGGTTTTCTCCTTGTGAACCTTTATACACTAGCATTTAATCAACCATGTAGCGGTCGCAGTGGTGGTGGTGGTGGTAGTAGTTGTGGTGGTGGTAGTGGTAGTAATAGCAGTAGCAACAACAACAATAATGGTAGCAGTAGTAGTATTAATAGCACTAGGAGTAGTAGTAATAGTAATAAAGTAGCATTATCCTAATCATCATCATCATCATCATCATCATCATCATCATCAATATTTTTAGAAATTATGAGAATGTGCTATTATGAAATTATAATTTTTTTCTTGTGTGAAAGTAAGATGTCATATTTTTTATACTAGTTTTAGAACTCGCGTACGTACGAGTTTTGGGCATATTGTATAATGAATAATGGTATTTTAATAACTTTGTTTTAAAGTTAAATATGGCGACACTTTATAAATTAATGGTTTTGTAATGTCTATGGTGTTTCTATAAAATTATAATACTGAGTAAATATTTTATACTTATAGTTATATTACACGTATACGCGCGGGTTTTTACATGATTTTTTATTATATATTGAATATTTTGTATATATTTTTGTTATATGAAGGATTTGATTTTGTTTAACTAACATGGTGTATAGGTTGATCTTGTTTAAATTTAATTATTAATATCATGTTTTAAACATTAATCGTGTTTAATAGCATATACTGACCCTTGAAAAAATATGTGTCGTTGCTATATGTACAATCTCGTCTACTTATTCTCATCTCACAGTAACTCGTGAGATTGTGCCTTTATTTTGATATTTATACTTTTTTTAATAGTAATTTTAAGCGTATGTAATTTTTAAACCCGTGTACGCACGGGTTAAACATATAAAGAGTAATAACATGGATCGTTATTGAATGCGCAGGTTAAAAAAAAAAAAAAAAAAAAAAAAAAAAAAAAAAAAAAAAAAAAAAAAAAAAAAAAAAAATCTTTTCCGGATAACCTGACTTGATCTCTTAAAGAGAAATAACATAAATCATTCTTATATTTGTAATCTCGTATATTCATTTACATCTCACAGTAACTCGTGTTTTTTGTTTTATATTTATAATTACGTGCAAATACATTAGTATAATATATGCCAATAATAATATTTATAAATAATAACAACAACAACATATTATTGTTTCTTTCTTATAAAATATTGTATAAAGTATATGAGATATTTACGTATTAAATTTGGAAAGCTATTAAAAAAATATAAACTAATAATTGTACTAAGTCCATATAATTTACGGAGTATTAATTATTTAACGACTAAGTTTTGTTAATTAATCCTTCCTTTTTAAGTTATTTATTTATTTATTTATTTATTTATTTATTTTTACAAAATTGACACACATGTTTTTAAGGCATTTTATAAATTAGACGAAAATTAAAGTGTTTGACGAAATTGGAATTCCTTTTTGACTTTATTGACCAATATGATTGCTCAATTTTGCCACATAAGCACAATGATGCGCTCTTGTTGGTTCAATTGCAATTCTCAATCTTGTTTTTACACTTCGTGAAGTTCCTTTATTATGTAAGAGGTTATGCATATTTAAGGGCTTATACGTAAGTACAATAAGTCTAAATACTTCTTAATGAATGTATGAAGCTTTTTGAGTCGAGTTCGTGCGAAAATCAAATCTTATTTTATATTTCGGTTTTGGTTGGTATAAGAAACCCATTATTCGAGCTTTTCAAGCCGAACTCGAGTCATATTCAAACTTTTCGATCCGAGATCGAGCTGTAGTGATGAAAGCTCGTCGATTTCAAGCGTAACATAATATTCTTGAGTCGAGGCATGTCATTGTTCGAATCGATTCGACTCATTTTGATGTACTTAACTAACAATGTTTAAAAAGAATTAGTGATTAAGAGTACCAAAGTTTGAGTGCATGCTATAAACACAAAGGAGAAACCATAAAATCCAAACTCAAATATACTGATGCCAATATGCTAAATAAGTATGGCGCCTTATTCGCCGTGACAAAAATCTAAACACATAAAGTTTCAACTACACTCAAACATAAGGTCTTCATGATTCGGGTGATACACAAAAGCACACAACTTTCATCAGTTATAGCCTCATAACCCCTTAATTAACGAGTGATCAGTTTTGAGCATTTGCTAACAATATCAAACAATGAACTATCCATCTGAAGAATGCATTTAATAGGAGATGGAGATCGGGATTCAAGGGACTCGATCCCAGAGCTGGTGATATAACCTCGACAATTTTCCACAACCAGAAAACGTAGACGAACAATCTGTTTCAAATGGAAGATACCTATATCACTAATCCCATCACGCGCACATAAATAAAGTACCTTTAAACAATTTTTCACATCTCCGTTAGCCAAATACTCCAAGCCCAAATCGGTGATCAAACAACCTCGCAAAAACAAATATGTTAAACAATTTGATTCTCCAATAGCTTTGAGTGATTCGTCCGTGACACTAACACATCCACTTAAATCTAAATGTTGTAAATTCTTAGATAGTCTCACGAGGGGGATAACTCCCACATCGCCAAAATGTAGCCTCTTATTTAAGATTAGTTTAGACAAATTAGTACATGCATTCGCCAGCGCACGCAAAGCATCATCACTAAAATCAGGATCCGCTTCACGACCAAGGTTTTGCTCTAGTCTAAGATTGATATATGTGAGCTTAGGGCATGATTGTGCTAGGAGTTTCATGTGGATGTTTGAAAGTTCTTTAGAACAAATAAAGCCGCGTAAATTTTGGGATTCTGGTAGGATATAATGGAGCAAGTCAGTAGATGAAATGTGCAACCTTTATAGACGAGGGCATGCAATCTTCAAGAATTCTTTGCACACTTTAGAAAATGATTTTCGATCATTTGGGTTGGGAATTTTGTCGAAAATGTACCCAAGTTCATCCTCTCCAAGTCTCTTCATTGTTACAGTATTTATGTGTATCTTAATAATGTTGTTACCAATTAACCAGGTAAGTTTGATGCGGCATACACCTGTCACATGTTAAAAAATGCTTACATTAAAACTTTACTTGTTATATAACATTCTTATATTGTGATTTGATACACTTCAAGTTTCTAAATGACTTGATTAACCGGGTGTAAACAAACGGGTTCAACAAAAAGTATATGTGTCCGAAAGTATCCCATAATACGTAATCATCAAACAACTGTAAACCAGTTAATGCTTGTAAAGTTTGTTTAGACAATTTATTTATATGTTTATTTAAGTATGGGTCGTATTGGGTCAAAACAGGGCAAGTGTTATGTTTGGGTCAAACTTAACCCAAACAGCCCGTTAGAAGTTAGTTATTATCGTTGGTAGTTATTGACAGTTATTAGGTTTTTGTGAAACGTCACGTTGCTTCATATGGCAAAGGTTATGTCGTTTCACAACCTATAAATACTTGTAAGATCGAGTCAAATAATATAGTTCTATTTTCACTTTTTATCTACACTGCATACTTTATTTTTCTCTCAAACCAAACACTGTCAAATACAAATACATCATGGTGAATGTTAAACGCTTAGTAGAATGCAATTGGCTTCAAATGAAACCTGTGAACAAGTACCAACATTGGTATCAGAGCCCACGTTCTGATCCTTGGGGGAAGCAGTTGCAAAGAAATCCCAAACACACCCTAACCAGAAACTATTCGCAACAAGATACCTACCCAAACACACCACAATTGCCCAAAAACAAAAAACATATCTCCCCTGAAGGAAAACAGTTACTAAGAAAGAAAGTGGAAGAAGTTGTGTCATATAACTCCTCAAGAGCACGACCAAAACACATACAAATAGGAGAAACAAGTGACCTATCCAGAAAAGATAGGCGTGCACGTTGTTATATTTGTAAAAGGAGAGGACATGTATATTGGAAGTGCATGAACAAGGGTAAGGAGATTAAAACAGAGGGCAAAGAAACAAGGATGGTGAAGCCTACAACAAAAGAGATGCCAGAATTCTATGAAACTTTCAAATATGAACCAGAAAGGGTTCATGTAACCACTGATTTCATGGTGGAAGGGTCGGATCAAAGAAGTTGGGATGACATTTGGTATGTCAGCAGTGCCTACAAGAAACACATGAGTCCAATGAAGCATTTGTTCAAACGAATGATTCATAGATTCAAGGTTGAAGGAACAGAAGAAAAGGAGAAGAAATTTCTTGTTTCTTATGGAGTGGGAGAAGTGTTTGTAGAGACAAATGAAGGAAGGTTAGTAGTATCCAATGTACTTTTCACACCAGAAGTAACATTGAATATACTTAGTTTGGATCAATTGGAAGAGCAAGGATACTTGGTGACATATGGAGACAACAAATGTACACTGAAGTACATGTTTGATGACATGGGAAAGGAAGCAGATTTGGAAACCATTGAAGAAGAGAATGAAGCAAGCATCATTCAAAGTCACAACAAATTCCTAGATAATTATTTTAGATCTTTGGATCTAAATGAGGAATGCTCTTTGATCAAAGGAATGGAAGAATTGAAAATGAACAAAGAGGATGTTCATGATTATGTAGATAATGAGTATCTGAGTTTGAATGGGACTTTGTACTTCATGAAGGTAAATACCTTTCCAAGGTTTATATCATTTCTAGATTTGCTTAAAATAGATAAAGTGGTATATGGTAATTGGGAAGTATTGAAAGGGAAGTTTATGGAGATGCTAGAATGGTTCTATTTAGGATACCTAAAACAACAAGTGCTAGGGAAATTACCACCAGTTATAGGGGTAATTAAAATTGATCTATTGGGATTATATAAATTTGTGGATGAGTTGGGTGGATACATGGAAGTTACATTCAACCAGAATTGGCACCAAGTTGCACAATTGCTAGGATTATCACATGACCATCAGGAAGCAGT
>LBNU01015628.1:187450-214609 GCA_014162995.1 Artemisia annua
AAAAAAAAAAAAAAAAAAAAAAAAAAAAAAAAAAAAAAAAAAAAAAAAAAAAAAAAAGCTTGCAGTAAAAGGAAAAAAAAAAAAAAAAACAGCGTGAAAAAAAAAAGACAAAAGAAAAAAGAAAGAAAAAAAAAAGAAAGAAAGAAAGAAAGAAAAGAAAGAAAAAAAAAAAGACAAATAAAAATAAAGAAAGAAAAAAGACATGGACTTATGTTTCTCATTTAATCTTAGGTTAATCCCCACCATTAGATGGATGGTGGGGATTTGTCCCTTGGTATGCACCAAAATAAGAGTTTGCATTTGAATTTTCCTCATGAATTAGTTAACTTTTAGAGTATGGTAATCAGGTTTGGGTAAGGTTAAAATAAAAAGATGAATATTTGTGAGAACGGTAAAAAAGAAAAATGTCAAAAAGTAAAACGTTGTTAAAAAATGTCACAAAAAAAAGGGGGAAGTTGATGGATAAAAAGGCTGTGAAGAAATTTTTTCTAAACATGTAAAGTTTTGACACAAAAGAATGTTTCCACATTAAAATTTTCTAAATCGATATTTTGTGCATAAAAGATTCCATGTTTGCACACAACTTCTTTTTAGTATATGTATCAAAAATTTATTGTACATCAAAACATGAAGTTATAAATTTTACTTTTTTTACAGAAAAAAATGTATAAAAACTCAAAATTAAAAAACTTATTTTATAACTTTTTATGCATCAACATCCTCCATATTAAGGAAAAAATTCATAGTTTTTTCGGGAGCTTTTATCTTTTTCAAGCTTCCATTTTTTACCATGTTTGATCATAGTATGTATAAGTATGTATAAGTTAATTTTAATCCATATTTTAAGCTTCCATTTTTTACCATTTTCCGGGTTAATATTTTAAGCTGTTTTGTTTTATCAGGACGTATTTAAAAGCTGGTTTACCACATATATAACCAGTTTGAGATCATGTTTGATACATACGAGCATGCATCTGAATGATTTAAGAAACTGGGAACTAGATTTGTACTTATACGAGTCTCGACTTAGTACTCTGATTCTTTAATAAATTAATATGCTAACAAGGGGTAAATTAGACGCCAAACAGTAAAGGGTGTGCGGTACTTATATGATACAAACACATTAAGAGAACATGTTGACAACTTTGCAATCGGTATTTAAGAATATTCAGCAATCAACTCTATGATAACATTACCAGATGTCAAGTGCATGCTAGAAAGAAAAGCAAAAGCAGATAATTAAAAATATAAACTAAAATGCTTACGACAGAAACTCAAGTGTCATCAAAGTTGGGCAATTCTGTGGACCAGCACAACCGTGGCATCTTTGCATTGAGAAAGAAAGCACAAAAAAGTCTCCTGAATTCCTCATTGATTGTATCTTTTGATCATCTCCAATATATCTTGCAGCGAGAATTTAAACGAATAAACGCCCTCGACGACATAACGGCTTCCCAAGAAATATTGTGGCACGAGTATACAGTCAGGGGTATGAAAGTGCCGGATGATCAGCAAAAGCACGTACAGCATCACCAGTAATAGCCTCGCAACCCGTCAAATTAAGCACACTTAGTTTCAAACAATTTTTGGCAATATCAAACAGCGATATATCTGTTACATTGATCAACCGAGCCAACACCAATCTCACAATGTTCGGGATTTTGGATATAGCTGAAATTCCAGAGTCGGTGATGTTAACCCCACACTTAGCCAAAGTCAGAACAGTTAGGTGAACCATTTATCCCAAGTAGATGATACCAGTATCACTAATCCTATCACATTCATCCAAGTAAAGAAACTTGAGACTATTCTTCAAGTCCTTATTTGCCAAATACTTCAAACCTAAATCAGTAATTAAATAACAACCTCGCAATACTAACTGTTTTAAACAAGTTACTTCTCCAATAGCTTTAAGTGATTCGTCTGTGACTTTAACACATCTTTCCAAACACAAAGAAGTTATATTCTTAGATGATCTTAAAAGGGATATAACACCTACATCCCCAACATGTAATCTCCTGCCTAAACTCACTGAATTCAAATGGCTATAAGCATTAGCTACTGCACACAAACCATCATCATCAAAATCCAACTTATAATCTACCTGAGGAAAAAGGTTTTTCTTTAAACGGAGATTCAGGATCGTGAGCTTGGGGCATGACCGGGATAGGAGTTTCATTTGCTTGTTCGAAAGTGGTCTCGAACAATCAATCTGCCTCAAATTTGGGGATGCTGGTAAGATATCATTGAGCATATCAGTGGATGAAATGGGTAAGGAGTGTCTGCGAAAGCAAGCAACTATAAAGAATTGCTTGGAAACTTGAGAGAATGATTTTATGTCTAAGAAATTGTGAATTTTGTATAAAATGGAGATAAGGATGTCATCTCCAAGTCGCTCCATCGCTCTTTGGGTTATGACTACAGACTCTTAGCTGAATAGCTTGGTACCTATCTAACAAGTAAATCTGGCGTGATGCAGGTTTATGGTTTTTTTAGGCACCCCACTTGCTACCTCCACCTGTCATGTGTATAAAGAAATGCTTATATATAATATGATCCAGCTTGTATATATACTTTTTCTGATAAGCACTATAATTAAATTAAATCACTGAAATAACGCGAGTTAACCCCGTATACAAAAAACTAAGTGTTATGTTGTTCCTCTAGCAAAACATTCAAGATCGGAACATTATATCAAGAAACCATTGAGTAGCAATTGTGATTCTATCATTCTATGTCTTGGTGCAAGAGTCTACATGTTTAAAGATTTTTATTAGCTTTAAGCTTGTAGAAACTAACACTTTCAGATTCGGATAGTTATGCAACGAATTGCAATAATTTAAGCTTGTTTTGGAATTGCTTACTTACGCTTTTATATTTAAGCGAATAAGCATTTTAACTGTTTGGTAAAACTGCGCGTACTTATTTGCTTTTTTGACTGAAATATGCATACAGAAATAAAATAAAAAACATCGTTATATATAAAAGGCTTTAATCGGAAACAACAACAACACCAATCCTCTCTGAGCGAGGTTCAGGAGAGGTGAAGTGTAAATAGATCATACCTCTACCCGAAGGTAGACCCGAGAGTAGGGTTATTAATCCGAAAATTAACACCCTCTATATATTGGTGTACGAATTGAAGCATAAAACTTAATTACGTTGATAGATAGTACACCCTCTATAGCATATTTTTATGACATATATAAATAAATAGCATGTTGAATTATCATAATGATCTCAATTTACAAAATCACTGGACAAACATAAAAACCCTAAAAAGCATCTACATGCATATTCTCATATTGAAACAAACAATTCAGTAAATCATACAAAAGACGTACACTTCATAATAAATACACTTTAAAAGAAATGGGTGGAGTCGAACCTAATGAGTTTGAATCGCAGCTGAGAAAGAGACTTGCCTAATCGATTTTTACTTTTACCCTATTTTCGACGTTGTAATTATAAAGGCCTAACTCCGCTAACAACTATAGAAATGAGATAATTTTAAAAGAAAAATATATACTAAATAATAATGAAATCTGCAACTATTTTGATTAGTTCAACCAAATATAAAATGGGATAAAGTTCTCGTAAATACAACTATTTATAATACCCGTGCACGCACGGGGTTTTGACATAAAAATTTTATCATGTATTTAATATAGAATATATTGTCTTAAAATGTTTTGAACTTTACATCTATTAATTTAGAAGTCAAATTTATTTTGCAATAATAAATGTCTATTAAAAACAGTCGGAACACCCCTGTATTCGGCTATTATTACAGTTCCAAACACCCCTGAAATTAGCAATTGAAATAGTCTCAACACCCTTGAATTCAGCTATCAAGGCAGTTTCAAGCACCCATCAATTCAGCTATTAAAAACAGTCCTAAACACCTTGAATTCTGCAATTAAACCAGTCATCTAAACCATTTAATAACTATTAAGACAGCCATTAAAAAAAATCCTAATCACCACTAAATCTAACTATTAACGCGGTCCCAAAACCGTTTAAAAACTTACTATAATTAGTAGAAAATAACANTTTTTTTTTTTTTTTTTTTTTTTTTTTTTTTTTTTTTTTTTTTTTTTTTTTTTTTTTTTTTTTGTAAAACATTGATAAAACAATATTTTTAAATCAAATTTCATTCAGCAGGCCAATTTCAGGTGTCATCAGTTTTGGAGAAAGTAAAACTTTCTTTCCATCGGAATAAGTAGAGATCATCGGCTAGACTCTAACCCCAAACTTAAGGCGTGAGCGGTTTAACTGAAGTCGCTGGCCAGTGGATAACATTAAACCTCTATCACTAAAGTACATCTTTGAAAGTTCACATTCACCATTTCTAAACTTTAGTTTGATCACCACTCATCTGATTAGTTTTAAATTGTCAGTGAAGCACAAATGCTTTATTAGAAACTAGAAAATTATTTTATATCCCAGAGTTCTTATATCTTTAGGGTTTTTGTTAAACATACTCTTAAAGGATATGTTTAGGAAAAAAAAATGCATAACTAGTAAAGAAAGTTGGCCGAGAGAGATTAAATTCAAAGAGGGTTAGTTATTATCGAATGTACAAACAATTAAAGCAAGTTCAAATCCTTTTAAATTAACAATTTCCTATTTTGTATTATAGCTTTTCTTAGGCTTCATAAGTTAAGTAGTGTTTGTGGTGCAAATACAAATATCTCATTTAGAGGCAAATTCAAGCTTTTTTAGTTTTCTTCAGATAATTATCTTTTTTCTTGCATCTATATTGACCAAGTCTTTCTTAATTTTAGTAATATGATAAGTGCCCGCACATTACAACGAGAGCAAAACACTTATTTCATAGCTACAAAATTAAGTTTTGATTCAAGTAATGTATATTTACGAAAAAGAAAAAATCACAATTATTTGATATGTAAGATATTAAAAATCTAAGATAATTAAGTTTGATTTCTAAAAAATATACAACTTCAAATTGTTTAATTTTTTGTAAATGCTTTTCATAAAACCACATACCGCACATATACAATATGTTTTTCTTAACAAAATGTGCCAACGATAATAAGAAAATTAATGTTAAATTAAATAAAATATAAAGTATAACCGGTTTAGAAGCTATACGTATTATTTTACGGAATTTATTGAGGTGTCAAAATATACGAAATTAATAGATCTAGGGCTATTTTGTTAAATTTAAGAGGGTGTTATAATAAAAACTAAAATAAAATAAATATCCTTAGAAACTGTGTTAGCCAAGCGTATGGGCATAGTTTAACACAATGTAAATATAAGTTGATTCCCTCAACCAGTTTGGGATCATGTTTGATTATACAGACAATGATTCATCTGAGTATATCACTTCCATCTGAATATCATTTAGCCAGTTTTAAATCATGCATGTACGTTTTACTACATATATCAGTACTTTTCAAATATCATTTCCATATGAATGACTCGAGAAACTGGGAACGAGATCCGTACTAATCAGGCCTCGTCGTTGAGATGATTTGTGACCAAGTGAATATCATGGCTGATTCACCTGGTAATAGATCTTCACTTCTTCCATATATATTATAGCTGAACAAGAGGTAAAGCACAAGGAGTAAGGAAAAATAGGTGTGTATGATCGATACCAGAAAAACTCAAGAACTGAGCGTCAAGGAAATAAGAGTCTGTGTGTGTGATGCAAGCGAGCTGAGAGAGCATGTGACAACTTTACACTCAGTAGTTATATACTGTATCTTTTTCAAATCGATTTAAGCGAAACATTACCTTTTTTGGTATTCACCCTATTAACAAAGACGACGTAATTTGGTTAACTTTCGTGATGTTGACCAACAACGGAGGGGTCTTAATTAAGCACACTAATAATGTTGCCTAATTCATATTTAAGAACATTCACTAATTAACTTATAACAAAACTGCGAGATGTGAATTGCATGCTAGAAAGAAAGGCAAAAACAGATAAAATATAAACTAAAATTGCTTACGACAGAAACTCAAGTGTCATCAAACTTGCGGAATTTTGTAGACCGGCACAATTGTGGCATCTTTGCATTGAGAAAAAAGCACAGAAAAGCATCCTGAATTCCTCATTGATTGTATCTTTGATCATCCCCAATATATCCTGCAGCGGTTATCCCCAAAATCTAAGTACTTGTAACTTGCCTTTGGCAACGGTGTGTTCATTCTACTACTGAGTCCAAGATACTTTAAACGAGTAAATGCACTCGACATAACCTCTTCCCAAGAAATATTGCGGCACGAGAATAAATTCAGGTATGAAAGTGTCGGATGATCAGCAAAAGCATGTAAAGCCTCACCAGTAATCGCCTCACAACCCGTCAAATGAAGCACTCTCAGTTTCAAACAATTGTTGGCAATATCAAACAGCGATATATCTGTTATATTGATCAACCAAGACAACATCAATGTCTCAATGTTTTGGATTTTGGATATGGCCGAAATTCCAGAGTCGGTGACGTTAAACTTTGTCCCAAGTAGATACAACCAGCATCACTAATCCTAACACACTCGTCCAAAAAAAGAAACGTCAGACTATTCTTCAAATCCCCAGTTGCAAAATACTTCAAACCTAAATCGGTAATCAAATAACAACCTTGCAAATTTAAACTTCTTAAACGAGTTGCTTCTCCAATGGCTTTAAGTGATTCATCTGTGACTTTAACACATCGTCCCAAATCTAAAGATATAATATTCTTAGATGATCTTAAATGGAAACAACACCTACATCCCCAACATGTAATCTCCTGCTTAAACTCACTGATTCTAAATGGCAACAAGCATTTGCTACCGCACACAAACCATCATCATCAAAATCAGACTCATAATCCACTTTAGGCTCAAAGTTTTTCTCTAAATCCAGGCCTAAGTTACTGAGCTTGGGGCATGACAGGGCTAGGAGTTTCATGTGCTTGTTCGGAAGTGGTTTAGAACATTGAATAGACCTCAAATTTGGGGATGCAGGTAAGATATCATTAAGTAGGCCAGTAAACGAAACTTCCAAGTACCATCGGCGAATGCAAGTAGCTTTCAAGAATTGCTTGGAAACTTCAGAAAATGATATTAGGTCATGTCGATTGTGAATTCTGTGGCAAATAGAGATAAGGATGTCATCTTCAAGTCGCTCCATCACTCTCTAGGCTTATGAGTACCAACTCTTGACCGAAATAACTTTTTACCTGCAACGAGTTAATGGTATTTTGCTGCCTGCAATGTCACTTGCTAACTCCATCTGTCATGTATGAAAACAACGCTTACTCATTATATAACATCCTAATTGTATACTTTGTTGTTGTGATAAGCAATCTAATCAAACAAAATATGTAAAATAACGAGTTTACCGGGTAAACTATTAAACGTGGGATATGGATGGAATATAATGAAAAATAGCCACTTTGAGGATCCTATGAAATGAGGCATAGAATATGAAGCTCAGAATTAGGGATGCATTCAAGACACTCCCCGAAAAGGGAATTGATCGATGGTCGATTTTATAAAAATTAGTTAAACTTTGCAAAAAAGAGGGGATACGTGCAAGTATCGACTTTGGACCATGCCTTCTTAGGACTATTTTGGATGTAAAATCCAATTTCAGTAGTCTCATATTTGGGGCAGTATAAGTGATCAAGGAATCTCTAACTAGTAAAATCGTTAGAAATAAAATTTTGGCTAAAATGAAACTAGTAGAAGTCACTTAAAGGTACATAAATCATCAAGCTTCACAAAGACAGATTCAGGTTAGGAATAGTATATCAAGAAAATTCCCAAAATTTGACTTTTGAGGTCAAGTTCAAAAAGATGATAGATTCATACCAAATTGAGAAATGGTTTAAAACAACAAGAAGAATACCTAATCCCTGCTGAGCGAGGTAAGGATGAGATGAAGTGTAGACAAATCCTGCCCCTACCTAAGGTAAACCCGCGAGTAGGGAGACTGAATGTGTTCAAAGATACATGGATGTGTGATTGTGTACAGTTGCATATAACGCGTAGCAAGCATACAAGGCGAACGACATATACCAACATAAAAACTGAGAATGGTTTAAATAAATAACAAAAAATAATAAAGTCATTACTACAATTTCTTTTTCTCTTGGTCACCATGCGTCCTTTTGGCCGAGTAATCCACGGGGTTTGAGTCCACCGCGACACAAACACCTCCCTATTTGGGAGGGAAGGTTGGCGAGGCTACAAGCCTACAGCAGGGTTGTTTGCACTAAGTAGGAATCAAAATTTAACACCTCCCACATTCCCACATTATGGTTGATTTGATACCTATTTTCAAAAGTCAAACATTCCCATAGTCTCAAACCAAATACCCTCCAACCAAGCTAATCTTGATACACTTAAACTTTAAAGGGTGATAAATGTAAATAAATGATGTTCAAAACAGATCTTAACTTACAATGCAATCGAATTATTAAAGGGGAAGAGACTTTGTCTGATCTGCTTTAAGGTAGTGGTTGCCGGAAAATAAGATTCTCCAAAACAGGGTTAAAATTCACTGAAGAATTAAAGTTTGACTATTGTTGAGAGGATGTTTGGGAAAATAATATATTCAGACAAGTACGTATAAGTTGTTTAAACTTAGTGGTAAACAAGTACTATATTTTTAAGGGAATATATTATCTTGGTTACAATTTTTAAGGTAATTTAGTCATTTTATAATTCATCTTCATTATCCTAAGTCCACTAAACACAATTTTTTTCCGGCTTACACCATTTTTTCAGTCAAAATACATTTTCGTTCCATAAGAGTTTCATATTTAACATCATGTATAATTGGAGCACCACGGCAGTTATTCACACAATCGGCACGCTACGCCATGGCAACATATGTGACCAGTAATAATTATATGTTTGCAAGTCAAGTTTTCAAGAAAAAAGATAGATCAGATCCTCTCAGACTAGCCAGACATGATGTTTAAAATGTGTTATAGGCTTTAACAAGATGCCCATAGTTGTATTTATCAATTCATATCAACTATAATATCGGTCAACGTTCAACTATATACATTTTAATCATTTGCTTAGTCACAGTTTGGTCCTTTGAGTTGGAAAACCTGCATCTTGTTAATGGAACCATGAAGTCATACCAAATTGGTAAATCTTCAGGATAGTATCGTAAACGATAGGCATATAATTATATGCCTGTTAAGTAAATTTCTCTTTACTAGCCAAGTTTGTCGATATTTCAAATTTTGAACTTTTAGAAAAACCAGCTAAACTTTATAACCATTGCACTTTTGGATATATTCATTCAGTAACAGCAGGTTATCACCAGGTACTTAGAAGTTAGTAACATATAATCAGTTTGGGATCATGTTTGATACATATGAGCATACTGGCGAACTGAAAACACACGTCTACAATTCTAAGAGTGACATATAACAGATTTATAGGAAATACGACCTCTATTATCCACTCTATACAATTAGACAACTTCATCAAATAAAAATAAGTCGCCACACCAAGATTTCATATTTTAGAACAATGAGTAATTGAGTTCAAAACAACTTTATTAAATGTCAAATGCATGCTAGAATGGAAAAGCAAAAACGGATAATATTCAAACTAAAATGCTAATGACAGAATGCGCGCCAAGTGTCTATCAACTTACACAATTCTGTCAACGAGCACAAACATGACATCTTTGCATTGAGAAAGAAAGCTCAAAAAGGTATCCTGATTGCTTGGATCTTAGATCACATCCACTCTATGTAGCATTGATTGCCCCCATAATCTAAGTACTTGTGGTATACCTTTGCCCATGGTGTCTTCATATGCTTACTTAGGCCAATACTTTGTAAACGAGTGAATCTAGCATACATAAAAAAATCCCCAAGAAATATGACGACACCCGTATAAAAAAAGGCGTGAAAGTGTCGGATGATCAGCAAAAGCACGTAAACCCTCACTAGTAATCGCCTGACAACCCGACAAATCCAATACTCTCAGATTCAAACAATTGTTGGCAATATCAAACAACGATATATTTGTTACATTGATCAACCAAGACAACACCAAGCTCTCGATGTTCGGGATTTTGGATACGGCCGAAATTCCAGAGTCAGTGACGTTAACTCCACACTTGGACAAAGTCAAAGCAGTTAGGTGAACCATTTGTCCCAAGTAGATAATACCAGCATCGCTAATCCTATCACATTTTGCCAATAATAGAATTTTCAAACAATTCTTCAAATCCCCATTTGCCAAATACTTCAAACCTAAACCAGTAATTAAATAACAACCTCCCAAATTTAAAAGTTTTAAACTAGTTGCTTCTCCAATAACTTTTAGTGATTCGTCCGTGACTTTAACACATCCTTTTAAACATAAAGATGTTATATTCTTTGACGATCTTAAAATGGAAACAACACCTACATCCCCCACACGTAACCTCCTATCCAAACTTACTGAATACATATGGCTATAAGCATTCGCCACCGCACATAAACCATCATCATCAAAATCAGACTCGTAATCCACTTTAGGATCAAGGTTTTTCTCCAAAGTCAGGCGCAAGGTCCTGAGCTTGGGGCATGACTGGGCTAGGAGTTTAATGTGCTTGTTTGAAAGTGGTTTAGAACATTGAAAAGAACTCAAATTCGGGGATGCAGGTAACATATCAGTAAGTAGACCAGTAAAAGAAACTTCTAAGTCCCATCGGCGAATGCATGCAGCTTTCAAGAATTGCTTGGAAACTTCAGAAAATGATTTTAAATCACCTCGATAATCAATTTTGTTGCAAATGGAGATAAGGTTGTCATCTCCAAATTGCTCCATCGCGCTCTAAGAGTTATGAGTACAAACTCTTGACCCAAGAACTTTGTTACCTGCCACGGGTTAATGGTCGTTTGCTGCAATGTCACTAGCTAACGTCACCTAGCATGTGTAAAAACAATGCTTTTATAACATCCTACTTGCATATTTTGATGTTTTAACAAACAATATAATCAAATCAAATTTAACAGGGAATACAAAAAAAACATGCTGGAATTACCTCTAACTGGTCAAACGGGTACATAGAAACTTTTTAGCTAAAATGAAACTAATCGAAACTCAAAAGTCACCCAAAGGTACATAAACGATAGCAACACATTCATGTTACGAATATTATTATCAAGAAATCATTAAGGGTAGTAACTGTAATTCTATGTCTTGGTGTACGAGTAAACATGTGTGAAAAGCTTTTATAGCTTCAATCTCGCAGACGAGCACATAATTAATAGGAAAATTTTCTCCAACACTTGTCTTTTGAGGTCAAGTTCAAAATTGATAGATGCATTATATCATAACTAAGAGGTGTCTGGGATTGCTTATTTTTTCTAATTAGGGGGGTGTCTAGATTAGCTTATTTTTCAGACTTATGGGCTTATTTGTGTTTGGGAAAGCTCATAAGCTCATTATATCATAAGCTTTTTCAGTTTCAAAAAAGCCCATAAGCTAACAAAAAAAGCTAATTTACTTATTTTGGGTTAGAATAAGCCATACTAAAACCCTTGATTAAAACGGACCAAAATGTACACTTTCTAAGCATGTATTCTTATTTTTCGCGTCTAATTGCATTTTCTACAACATAATCAGTTATATAAACGGATAAAATAAACACAAGATGTTTTCCAACGTTTAAACATTTAGGGGGTGTTTGTTTAAGCTTATATGTGGGCTTATGAGCTTATTTGTGTTTCGGCTTATATTTCATAAGCCCTAATTTTCATGCTTATTTTGAGACTTGTGGGCTTTTATAAGTTTATTATGATATGATAAACTTATATAAGCCCATAAGTCGGAATAAAAACCGGAAAATTAGGGCTTATGAATTATAGGCCGAAACACAAATAAGCTCATAAGCCTACATATTTATGTACATCAAAGAATTTATACTAGATTGTTTGAGGAATAACAATTATTTGAATGACAATGCAGGTGATCTCCTCACTAAACTCTTGTATCAAATACATGTAATATTGAAATCCAGTGGCGGCGATTAGCATGTGCAAATGGTGCAACCGCACCGGGCCCCCTTTTGTAAGGGGCCCCCAATTTAGTATACATCCATTAATATTTATAGTTTTTTATATATAAACGTTTTAAATTTTTAGTTTTTTTGTTAAATATTATCAAAGTTGAATTGGGCCACATACAAAAAAGAAAAGATAAACTTTAAAAAGAGTGAAAGACTTGGATTATAGGGGCCTCATTTGTGATTTTGCACCGAGCCCCCCAAATCGATGGGACGGCCCTGTTGAAATCGACATGTATTGAGAATAAATTGCAACAAAGATGATGTTACAAGTTTATATACATTTAGGTTCACATTAACCTTAAATTCGAAAATTACCAAAACAATAAATTGGCACGTGGACATCTCAAATTGGTTATGAAATTGAAGATATAACACATTTAGTTACCTGATTTGTGGATTAATGGACTTGACCAAGACCACTGGTATGTGAAATGAGATGAAAAGAGTAGTGTGTAAAGTAACTTAATGTGTGGAAACATTATTTTGATTTTGGGTGATGAAAGTTTTAGAGGGCACTAGTATTAAATTCTAAGAAAATTATAAAAGGGCAAATCGCATAAAAAATAGCACTAGGCGTGGCGTGCTGGTATGGCCAAGCCTCAAGCCTTAGCGGCTAAGGCGAATCTTTTCCGCATGGCATAAGATGACACAAAATATATATAAATATTTATATATTTATATTATATTCCATATATATC
Organism: Artemisia annua; assembly: GCA_014162995.1. NCBI lineage: Eukaryota > Viridiplantae > Streptophyta > Magnoliopsida > Asterales > Asteraceae > Artemisia > Artemisia annua. The sequence continues at coordinate 200,195 of LBNU01015628.1, forward strand.
GAGTTCACAAAAAGACGTGACATAAGGCGGCATAACACGTGGCGTGGCGGCATGACCATGCCTCACGCCTTTGCGAGGCCTTTGCGAGGCCTTTGCGAGGCCTTGGTGCGCCTTTTATAACCATGAATAAAAGTGTACTCAACTTATACTCAATTTCAATTTAAGTTACTTTATTTTTTTTCTCAATTTAGTGCACCGAACTCTTTTTTTGGTTGCAATTGTAGACAATTAATAAGTTAATAGGTCACCTTCTTCTCCAACCTGATTTTCCCATGACCTGTTTTTCCGGCGACATTTTTCCGACGAAATTAGCTTACCCTTGTGCTAGGGTATCATGTCACATTAGCCGATGGTAAAACTAATTATATATTTATTTTGCACGTATACCAAAAGAGCTTACTTATCAAGATATCAGTGTAAATGAATATTCTTTTTTTGATGTTGTATTTCTCAATAAGCATAAAGTTGATGAATAATATCAATTTCTCAACTATGAATTTTATTGGCACGGAAAGTTATATTTTTGGACATATATGATATGGATTGTATAGGTTTTTTGACATGCACTATATAATAACTCGAACAAGCTCATGTTGTGGTCAGGCAACGCGTCCCGCCACCATGTTTGAGTCATTCCAAATTGGTAAATCTTTAGGATATTGTGGATATTGCAAATTTTGAACTTTTTAGGAAAACCAGCTAAACATTATAGCCATTACGCTTTTTTTGATCTATTCATTCAGTAATAGCAGGTTATCACATGGTACTTAGAAGTTAGTAACATATAATCAGTTTGGGATCATGTTTGATACATATGAGCATACTGGTGAACTGAAAACACACGTCTACAATTCTAAGAGTCAATAACTATCTTTCAGACATATCACAGATTTATAGGAAATGCGACCTCTATTATCCACCCTATACAATTAGACAACTTCAAAANATCATGAAGTCGTACCAAATTGGTAAATATTCAGAATAGTATCGTAAAATATAGGCATATAATTATATGCCTGTTAAGTAAATTTCTCTTTATTCACCGAGTCTGTCGATATTTCAAATTTTGAACTTTTAGGAAAACCAGCTAAACTTTATAACCATTATGCTTTTTGATCTACTCATTCAATAACAGCAGGTTATCACGTGGTACTTAGAAGTTAGTAACATACAACCAATTTGAGATCATGTTTGATACATATGAGCATACTGGCGAACTGAAAACACACACGTCTACAATTCTAAGAGTCAATAACTATCTTTCAGACATATCACAGATTTATAGGAAATGCGACCTCTATTATCCACCCTATACAATTAGACAACTTCATCAAAAAAGAAAAAAAAAAAAAAAAAAAAAAATGGCCACACCAAGATTTCATATTTTAGAACAATGAGTAATTGAGTTCAAAACAAATTTATTAAACGTCAAATGCATGCTAGAATTAAAAAGCAAAAACGGATAAAATTCATACTAAAATGCTAATGACAGAATGCCAAGTGTCTATCAACTTACACAATTCTGTCAACGAGCGCAAACATGACATCTTTGCATTGAGAAAGAAAGCACAAAAAGGTATCCTGAATTCCTGATTGCTTGGATCTTCGATCACATCCACTCTATGTAGCAGCGATTGCCCCCATAATCTAAGTACTTGTAGTATTTCTTTGCCCATGGTGTCTTCATATGCTTACTAAGGCCAATACATTCTAAACGAGTGAAATTTAGCATACATAAAAAATCCCCAAGAAATATGGCAACACCCGTATAAAAAAAGGCGTGAAAGTGTCGGATGATCAGCAAAAGCACGTAAACCCTCACTAGTAATCGCCTGACAACCCGACAAATCCAATACTCTCAGATTCAAACAATTGTTGGCAATATCAAACAACGATGTATTTGTTACATTGATCAACCGAGACAACACCAACCTCTCAATGTTCGGGATTTTGGATATGGCCGAAATTCCAGAGTCAGTAACGTTAACTCCACACTTGGACAAAGTCAAAGCAGTTAGGTGAACCATCTGTCCCAAGTAGATAATACCAGCATCGCTAATCCTATCACATTTTGCCAATAATAGAATTTCCAAACAATTCTTCAAATCCCCATTTGCCAAATACTTCAAACCTAAATCAGTAATTAAACAACAAGCTCCCAAATTTAAAAGTTTTAAACTAGTTGCTTCTCCAATAACTTTTAGTGATTTGTCCGTGACCTTAACACATCCTTTTAAACATAAAGATGTTATATTCTTTGACGATCTTAAAATGGAAACAACACCTACATCCCCCACACGTAACCTCCTATCCAAACTTACTATATCCAAATGGCTATAAGCATTCGCCACAGCACATAAACCATCATCATCAAAATCAGACTCGTAATCCACTTTAGGATCAAGGTTTTTCTCCAAAGTCAGGCGCAAGGTCCTGAGCTTGGGGCATGACTGGGCTAGGAGTTTAATGTGCTTGTTTGAAAGTGGTTTAGAACATTGAAAAGAACTCAAATTCGGGGATGCAGGTAACATATCAGTAAGTAGACCAGTAAAAGAAACTTCTAAATCCCATCGGCGAATGTATGCAGCTTTCAAGAATTGCTTGGAAACTTCAGAAAATGATTTTAAATCACCTCGATAATCAATTTTGTAGCAAATGGAGATAAGGTTGTCATCTCCAAGTTGCTCCATCGCGCTCTAGAGTTATGAGTACAAACTCTTGACCCAAGAACTTTGTTACCTGCCACGGTTAATGGTCATTTGCTGCCATGTCACTAGCTAACGTCACCTAGCATGTAAAAACAATGCTTTAATAACATCCTACTTGCATATTTTAATGTTTTAACAAACAATATAATCAAATCAAATTTCGGAGATGTTGAGTTAACAGGGAATACATAAAACATATTCAGTTATTCATGTTCGGAATATTATTATCAAGAAATCATTAAGGGTGGTAACTGTAATTCTATGTCTTGGTGTACGAGTAGACGTGTGTAAAGAGCTTTTATAGGTTCAATCTCGTAGATGAGCATATAATTAATAGGAAAAATTTTTCCAACGTTTGACTTTTGAGGTCATGTTCAAAACTGATAGATGCATTATATCATAACTAAGTTGACAGATGGATAAATGAATGACAAACAATAAATTCATACCTATAACTTTAAGAGTAAGAGGGTGTCTGGGATTGCTTATTTGTTCTACTTATGAGGTGTCTAGATTAACTTTTCTTTGGGAGTTATGGGCTTATTTGTGTTTGGGTAAGCTCATAAGCTCTTTTTATCAACTTATGAGATTTTTCAAATTCATATAAGCTTTTTCAGATTCAAAAAAGCCCATAAGCTAACAAAAAAAAGATATTTTTTTTTAAATGAACACTTTATCATACTAGATTACCAAAACGAACCGCGCACATTCATTTTACCAAAATGAACTTCCGGACAAGCATCCGTTAGATTTAAGACACCTCGCACATCCAACGACCGATTAAGTAGGCGCATGATGTTTAAGTTGTGCGCCTGATACATATGCCAAAAACAAATACAAATCTTGTGCAGATGCATCCGTAATCTCTGTGCCTGATGCATCAAGTGAAAGCTTTGTGCGCCTGATGCATATCTTATGTGTGTTTGTTGACATATTGCGTGGAGATGTAAGAGTCGTGATTTGAAGAAGTGGAGGAAAATGGAAGGTTAGTTGGAGATGTAAATAGGAAATGAATGGGGATAAAACAACAAAACCCGATATGCACAAGTAAAACAACAAAACCCGATATGCACAAGTATGCTTGTGCGCCGGTGTGCATAAGCTTAGGCGTCATGGGTCATTTTGGTAAAGTGAAGAAAATTAGGTTGGATTGGTAAAAGGGGTACACATGACCAGGCTTGTAAAAAAAGCTGATTTACTTATTTTGGGTTAGAATAAGCCATGTAAGTAAGCAGATCGATTAGAGCGATTATTTGAGATAAATTAAAACAACTGCACATTTTTACCCTCCTATCTCACAAAAGGTTGGTCGAACGGCAAAATCCTAACCCGGGTTCCATTTTGGACCGCACCTCATTCTTACAAAAAGCCGTCCCTTTCCCAGCCCCATACGGACACCCAAAGGCTATCCCCAAAGTTGTTGTGTATTGATTTGAACTTAAGACCTCTTTTCACCATCCTAACTAACTAAAACCCTTGATTAAAAAGGAGTAAATTAAAATGGACACTTTTCTAAGCATGCATTCTTATTTTTCGCGCCTAATTGCATTTTCTAGAACATAATCATATCCAAACATCCACTAACATTGATATATTTGCTGAATCACTTTAGTCTTGCTACACTAAATGGAATTAGAAAAATATGATTGTTAACATAGAATACAATAAAATGAGTAGAGTAGATGGTAAGTAGTGACTTACAATTAATGCAAAACGAGGTTGACAAGAATCATCGTCGGAACATATATAAGATATACTCCTTTTTGGTTGGAGAAATATACAGAGGGTGTTTGGGTTGGGGGCGTGTTTGCAAAGTCATTTAAAGCAGTATGGGGTACAGTAGCCATCAATTTATTTATGCCTACGTCTATTTTATTTTATTTTTGTACTTATATTGGTGTAAGAGGAGAGGGTGTCATCACTCCGGGTTAAATTTTCAACCAGTGCCGTCAGTATCACATCAGCTTTAATCCTTTCATTTTAAACTAAAAAAAACACTCTTTGTCATAACTCAACCATAACATCACATTTTAGGCCTCATTTTTTTTTTCTTTTCTATTTATAAAATACAAAAAACCATTTTCTTTAAAGTTACAAAACTAAAATTTACAATAACTAGTTATTTTTTTACTTAAAAAAAAAAATAATAATAATAAAATAAAAAAAAATAAAAATCCACAAGGATTGAAATTGTAAAACAACAAAACTTGCTTTCTTCAACCTTTAAAAAGCTGCAACTTTTACACACATGTTATATAAACACACACCAAAATACCCACCAAAACCCATTTAAATCGGAAGAAAAAGAAAAGAATAAAAAAAAATTGTTTAATGCTGTGTTAAAGCTTTAACGTGGGTGAAACCTTTGGCCTTTAACGCAAGACCACAGTGTGGTTAACGTGGTTTTAACGCAGAAATGTGAAGGTTTCATACTTTCACCCACTTGGGAGGTTAACACACCGTGTGCTCTAAGCATGAGTGGAGAAAGTTTAGGAGTAAGTTGAAATTCAGTATTTAAATAGTTAACAGATTATACTGGCTTTTATAAATAAATGCATATATTTTATTCAAACAATATTACTTATTTTGTAAGTTTTAAGCAATAATAAAGTTTGATTATGTTCTTTTTATGGTTTAAATATATGTTTAAGAAATATAAAGAGTTCTAAAATTTGTATGTCCTTCAAGTGTTTGGTGGCATGAAATGAAGTAGCATTTTTAAAAGTTTTATAAACTAATAACTTTGTATGATGTGATAATTTTAATAACTACTAAAAACTTTATTCATTAGTGAAACAAACTTCTAACATGAAAAAAGAAATGTAAATTAATCACACTACATTAAGTCAAATAATTATTATGATAGGTTTATGATAGTGGATGCTTTTATGAAGTAATATCGCTATACAACGGTTTAAACCTCATTGGATAAACATTTTAAAACACATTTTGAAATGGTCAATGAAAAGTTCTGAGTACCACACAGAGTCTGTGGACTGGGGTAGGCCAGAGCAGGTTTTCACACCACTCAAAGGTGGCAGATCAAGGTGTTAACCTACCCGTTTGCACCCACACAACTCAGACAATTTCACATAATCATCAAAACAGTTTCAAGAAACCATCAAAACTGCTAAAGCAGTTTCAAGAACCAAATAATCACATAATCACCCACCACAACTTGATAGATCCCCACCACAGTTAATTTTACATCAAACCCTAAAAAAAATTAGGCGCTTTTTGAAAATTCAAGTAGATCTGGTAATTACACACTTAATTAAACATATAAACACAATAAAACATCAAGAAATCCCCACCACAGTTAATTTTACATCAAACCTTAAAAAAAAATTGGGCATTTTTAAAAAATTCAAGTAGATCCGGTAATTACACACTTAATTACACATATAAACACAATAAAACATCAAGAAATCTAAAGAAATTAGAAGGTCTATTCAAAGATTTTACCCAGAAAACATAAGAGAAGAAAGAGAGAGAAAATACACACACACTAAGTGTGTTTGTGAGAGTGAGAGAGAAGAAAGAGAGAGATAACGTGATGATAAAAGCGTGTGTGTGTGTGTGACAACTGTCACGCACGCGTTTATAATTTTTTTTTTATTTCTTGTAAAGTGTATAAAATTTGTAAAGTATAAAATGTTGTAAAATGTATAAAATTTGTAAATTTGTAAAGGGTTAATAAAAAGTATAAAATTTAATAAAATTTGTAAAATGTAAAAGTTACTTGCGAAATTTGTAAAAGTTACTTGTATAAAATTTGTAAAGGGTTAATAAAAAGTATACAATTTGTAAAATGTTGTAAAAGTTAATAAAATTTGTAAAATGCAAAAGTTACTTGTAAAAAATATTTGTTTAAAATGTAAATAAATTTTGTAGTAAAATTTGTAGTAATAAAAAGTATAAGTAAAAATTTAGTACATGTTGTAAATAAAATTATGTAAAAATATTATGTATTTTCAGGTTTTCGATTCTCACGAGCAATTGACTGAGTGGGTGCGAAATATAGCCCGGGGGCTCGGTTTTGTAGTTGCCAAACACGGGGTTGGTTATTGCAGAACTGATTAGACGACCCGTTGCATTTATATCTTGGCGGGGTTGGAATATGTGTTTTCCGCTTCTCAGTGGTCCAGACTTCTCACAAAGAACTGACCCCCTTGTGATAGCCCGTGTGGGGGGACGAAGTAGGTCATTTCATTGTTCTGACGCTAGACGAACATTCTCCACTTTCGTATCTCCACCCACAATGGAGGAGGAACAGATCCGAAGCTGCATCCGAGTGGGAATTATTATATAGGCATCGACTACCAAATTAGTAAATAATATATACTTACAAAACATTGTAAATGATTAATGATTCATGTTTTAAATAATTATAAACATAGTGAATGATTCATGTTGTAAATAATTGATTAATGATTTATGTTGTAAACATAGTGATTGATTACTGATTTATGTTGTAAATGATTGATTACTGTTTATATTTAAATTAATAATAACATTGTAAATGATACGTGTTTTATGTTGTAAATGATTGATTACTGATTTATGCAAATTCTTTTGTCAGGTGGGCCAAGGAAATCCTTTCTGGTGTCGATGTAATAGAGGATTTATTATAGAACGGAAATCCACGAAAGAAGGTAGTCGGGGCCGACCGTATTATGCATGTCCTTTTTCAGTGGTAAATAATTATACGTCTGCTTAGGGGTTTTATGTAAATAATTTGTGTGTTAAAAATACATTTCTTATTATTTTCTTAACATGTAACAGCCAGGTACAAATGACTATGGGTGTCGATACTTCAGTTGGAAAGATGAATTTGAAAGACGGTACTTTAGTCGAGCCTCATCTTCAACGCAGTGCTCAAACTGCGTTGCTAAAGATAATTAAAAAAAAAATGAAAAGGACACAAGTACGAAAAGTACAAAACAAAAAAAAACAAAAACAAAAACAAAAACCCCTAAAAGGGTAGACCCCGTGAGACTAAAAAACTAGCCACCGTCTTTATAACTCACCCCATAATAATAGGATTTGGTTATCTTAACTAATTATAAAAAGAAAATGGTCAACAAGTCAAATGTGAAAAACTGAATTTTCACTTAATACCAAAATTGCCCTTGTCCATCTTATTTATACTCCTTATTTAACTCTCACACACACTAACTCATTATACCCATCTATATTTTCTCTCTCTATAAATAAAACACACACACAAATGCTCTACCTTCTCTCCAAAAATCTGCTATAACACACTCTTTCTAACCATCCCTCTTCTGCCGCCATAGCTACCATCGGCCACCGTTTGATGTAGTTGCTACCGTTGCTATCTCGCCGGAAAAGTTGCCGCTGCCACTATCGCTGTTGCCAGAAAGTGTTAGGTTTCTTTGAAGTTTTTTTAATAGATCTATATGCATATTAGTTAAGTTTGAAAGGTTCTTTTTATAGATATATAAATTTGTTTGTAGATCTAACTTTTTATAACTTTTTTCTTATTTTTTGTCTCATGCGCAGCTGCCGCCGCTTATCCGACCACAACCATGCTCCCCAGCCCACCACCAGTGAACCATAAATGGGTTTTGAGGTTTTCTTTGTTATTTTTACTAGATCTATGTAATCTGGTAACTTTTGAGTGTTTTTCCACATATTTGTGTTGATATAATTTTTTTTACATTGTATTTAACAAGTTTTGCGAGTTAATTTTANATATATATATATATATATATATATATATATATATATATATATATATATATATATATATATATATATATATATATATATATATATATATATATATATATCTTAACTAATTATAAAAAGAAAATGGTCAACAAGTCAATGTGAAAAACTGAATTTTCACTTAATACCAAAATTGCCCTTGTCCATCTTATTTATACTCCTTATTTAACTCTCTCACACACTAATTCATTATACCCATCTATATTTTCTCTCTCTATAAATTAAACACACACACAAATGCTCTACCTTCTCTCCAAAAATCTGCTATAACACACTCTCTTTCAAACCATCCCTCTTCTGCCGCCATAGCCACCATCGGCCACCGTTTGATGTAGTTGCTACCGTTTGATGTAGTTGCTACCGCTGCCACTATCGCTGTTGCCAAAAGTGTTAGGTTTCTTTGAAGTTTTTTAATAGATCTATATGCATATTAGTTAAGTTTGAAAGGTTCTTTTTATAGAGCTATAAATTTGTTCGTAGATCTAACTTTTTATAACTTTTTTCTTATTTTTTGTCTCATGCGCAGCTGTCGCCGCTTATTCGACCACAACCATGCTCCCCAGCCCACCACTACAACCACGCAGCCGAACACCACCAGTGAACCATAAATGGTTTTTGAGGTTTTCTTTGTTATTTTTACTAGATCTATGTAATCTGGTAACTTTTGAGTGTTTTTCCACATATTTGTGTTGATATAATTTTTTTTACATTGTATTTAACAAGTTTTGCGAGTTAATTTTATGGATCTATATTGTCTTTGTAGATGAGTTGCCAGAATCTTTCACCGGCGCGGACATATTTCCCGGAGTTTAAGCCGCCATTTACCATGGCCAGCTGCCGCTTGCTACCGTTGCCGGTTGTCTCGCCGTATGACCTTACTAATAATAAGGCTAATGCTAAATTTTAATTGGAGTATTTAATTGGAGTACTTTTGTTAGCAGCTTTTGTTGATGTAATTAAATTGGCGGAATTAAGAGCTTGTGATTATTTCTGGTGTAGCTTATTAGTTATTACAATGTCTTTTAGGCTGTTGTGATTTTAGGCTGGCGTAATTAAGAGGTTACAATGTCTTATGGTATTTTAAGTTCTTGACCAACATTAGTGGTTTTGTACAGTACATGGTTAACATGAAATATTGGAAATAAGCAAATAAGTGAATGGGTCAAAAGAACAAAATGAGCCTCGAAAGAGTTAACCTCGGGAACAAATACAATTCAAATTTTTTTGAACTTCTTATTTAGTTTCAGCATTAAAGTTAAAACCAAAGCTTTTGAATACTATTTAGTTTTGGTATCTTGTTATAATTTAAGCTAAGAAACCATGTATATTTCAATTAACATGTATTTTTAAACAACTCTTATAGCCAGGCAGTTTTATTCTAAAACCAAGCATTCACCGAATACCATTGCCAGCGTTGGAATCATCTTCACTATGGACTTCACAAGCCTTTAAAGAGACCAAGACACCACCAAAAATATTGACGTAACTGGAATATGTTGAAACTATATACTGCTACTACTAGGCGCGGGCACTCGACGACTATTAAAGAGTATAAGACATCACAAAAACATAAATGACACCACTTTTACCTCTAAGCTACACACAAATATAACAAAAAAGCCGATAGACGCGAGTACTCAACAATTAAATACAACGCAAGAATATGATATTTATAATTCAAATCTGGTGCAATTTAATCGTGGCTCTAAGAAAAATAATACAACAATGCCATCAAATAACAGTTCTAAGAAATACATTTCAACTTAAAACAATGCTATAATAAAATGATTCGCTACCGCTACCAATCAATTTGTTGAAAAATATAATTGCCGTCAAAATTTGATCGAAACTAGACACCGCTGCTGCTAAAGGGTTTTCGGTGCCGTTCGTCCAACGTCACCACATTTTCTGGTGCCAACGGTAACAACACAAAATGTGGTGCCAAAGGGTTTCTGGTGCCGTTTAGTGTTTTGCTGACGTGATAGTGTTTTTGGAGAACGACACGAGCCGAAAGACTCCACGACACCCACTGCTCTAAGAATGTGGTTTATCAAAAGAGAATTACACGCCGCCAAAATTTAGTCAAAAGCTAGACACCGCTGCCGTTAGGATGAACCCGTTTAAATTGACCCATTTTTTCGACCCAACCCGTTGAGATGAACCCGTTTAAATTGACCCATTTTTTGACGGGAACGGTTCAATCGGTTGAACCACCCGGGTCGAACCGGGTTTCAAACATTATGTTTAATCCCTAAATCCTCAAACTTTAACTATTTTTCGTTTATAACCATGAACTTTTTTTTATCACTAAAACTATTTGCCGCTATAAAATCCCGTTGCTATGCACGGGTACTCGTCTAGTTTTGTAAATTACTACACAAAAATATCTGTTTTCTCTAATCCATAAATGTGCTTCAAATTACATTGTGACATGTCACTAGCGATTAGTGGTTAGAGGTTGTTCAAGCATTGCTTGAGATTAGTGTGGCACTTCAGCCGCATTCCATTGTACTTAATTGTTTTTTTGATTAATATATTTTACAAGGGTGAAACCCTTTTACCAAAAAAAATAATAATAATAATAATAATAATAAGCATATGTTTCAAACTTAGTAGAAAGTATTAAATTTGTTCTAAATTACGTAAATAAGTAAAATAGTTTAAATGATTCAGATATTTTAAAACTGTATATTATATCAATTGAAACAACCAAAGTACTCCGTAATATTTAGATACTGTATTGTTGTGAGTGTTTTTTCAAGGACTTAACAATAAGTAGTTTGAGATGGTGCTATACAATAAGTATTTGGTCAAGTTTTAGTTTATATGACTAAGGTATGCAGCAGATGATTTAGGTAAATTAAAGGGACGTGGTCACAGCAACATCCACAGCTTCCCAAGAAATGTCTGTTAAACTGGTCAGCCAAGATAAATCTACTGACTCAATATATAGGAGATGGGATAATAGGGCCACAATCCCGGTGACATTCTACACATTGACAAATCAAGAAAAGTTCGACTAGCAATTTGTTTCGGATGGAATATACCATCATTACTTATCCTATCACATTAACCAATACGAGGGTCTCAAAACGATTACTCAAAGCCGCATTTGCTAGGTACTTTAAAAAACCTTGCAAACTCATATGGTCTAAACACTGCTTCTCCCGTATAACTTTGAGTGATTCGTCCGTGACACTAACGCACCTAGCTTTAACATGGGTTTACCACAAAGGGGCCGGATATGATATATTTGGTACCGTAAATACAAGGAACCACAACAATTGAAAACCTTAATCATAACATAGAATAAGAACACTCTCAGTCACACTAACATCAGAAGACAGTCTCCATGGAAAAGCTTAATAAACAGCTTTTCATGATCTGATATTGATATGAAGCATAAGAGTCGAGGGGGCTAATTGCCATGAAGTATTAGTTAATGGTTAAGTATGTTATTTTCGGTTTATTTATGGTTAAGTTTGGGCAAGAAGTAATTGACACTATATATCAGGGGATTACTTTAGGGTTTAGGGGAGATTGGGATTTCTTATTTTATTTTATTTTCTTCTTGTTCTGTAGGATTTACTTTTGTTTATCAATTTATCGGCAAGCATCCGACTTCGGTTGTTTGTTTTATTACTGTTATCAATTTGGTTCATATCAAATTGGTATCAGAGACCTAATATAACCAATTTGGAGGCGAATCTGGAACAATACAAGATTGATCAGGCTGCACTTCACTCAGAGGCAGCGGAACAAAGGGCTTTATTGCAAGAAACGATTGATAAAAACAAGGTTGACGCGGATCGACAATTCGCTGAAATCATGAATGTTCTCAAAACCCTACAGCCGCCAACCACCACCACACCGCTGACCACCCTACAGCCGCCGACCACCACACCGCCTGCCACCCTACCGCCGTTCCACCACAACCAAGANGGGTCGAACCGGGTTTCAAACATTATGTTTAATCCCTAAATCCTCAAACTTTTACTATTTTTCGTTTATAACCATAACTTTTTTTTATCACTAAAACTATTTGCCGCTATAAAATCCCGTTGCTATGCACGGGTACTCGTCTAGTATATATATATACATATATATATATATATATATATATATATATATATATATATATATATATATATATATATATATATATATATATATATATATATATGTATATATATATATATATATAGTGTAGCGTTCAATGCAGAACCACTTTTTTGTACAGAACTTTACAGAACCATTAAAATGAATCTAGGCCATTAGATGAGTTTGATCAAAGGTTAAGATTAAAAGTGCCAAAATTGCAAATAAACAAAAGATGAAGGATTTCTTTTCAGTTAAACAAAGTACTGAAAGGGTCTTATAGGTACTACACTTTAATTATTATAATTAAAAACCGTCCCACAATTTTAGCAGTCATTCGTTTAATCTGATACTCTCTCTCTCTCTAGCCCTAAATAATCTTTCTCAGCCACCACCAAATCTCAAAAAAAATATGAATTTTCTTTGTCATTTGTAACCGATCCAACCTTATTTCGATTCGTGTGTTGTTTTCTTGAATTTTAATCCGAAAATCCTTTTGTTTATCTACATGATTCCATCACCAAAATCCCATTTGATCCTTATAGACTCCCAACCAGACCCAGATATGGTTGAAAATCTATTTCATAACCCGTCAACGATGACATCATTAAAAGAGGCGGTGGTTAGGGTGGTTTTTTTACCCAATCTATGGCGGGTTCCACGTTTCCGGTAACAGTTTGTACTAGCGACTATGTTTCTAACATATGTGTTAATGCAATTTTCATAAAAAAATAACAGGTTCGAACTTTTGTATTAAATATTATGTTTCAAAATTTTTGGTGTTAAATTTTACAATGAGTTTGATTCACGGAAGATTTTGGGTTTAGATTAAAGTGAGTTTGATTCATAATTGTGGTTTAGAACATATATGTTTATGGTTGTGAACATATATGTTCGATGGGAAAATGGTTTAGAACATATATGTTTATGGTTTGCAACATAGAGGTCAAGAAGTTGTTGGAATTGTGACTGCTACACCTGATGGGATATTGAAATTTGTGACTGGTGTTGGGCTTGTTTATGAGGTTTCTAATCAGTCAAAACTTGATCAGTGATGATTTGATAGGATTGAGATTTGTTAGTAGTTGTGTGACTCGTGTGTATTTGATTTGCATTAGTAGTTGGAGTCGATTTGCCAAGTTTAATGAGAATATTGATGCCTTACTGCCTTTTGACGCAACTAGTAAGTAATAAGCAGAACTTGGGTGTTTGGGTAGAGCCAAATGATTTAAGCTTATCAGCTTATTTAAGATGCCTCTTTGCTTGCCTATTTAAGATGTTGTAGTAGGCTCTTTTTGTACGAGTTCATTTGGAATAAGTTGGTCCAGACACCAGGTCATGCATTTTTGTATAAATAAAGAATTAATATAATTGTTTGTAATTTCAGGTATTGAAAAGATACAAGTGTTGATCATGATAAAGATGTCAAGATACAAGTGTATAATGAGATACGGAAGAGTGCACACATGTTTTTGGAAGAGTGCACACATGTTTTTACAAGAGTGCACACATGTTTTTAAATGACGTCCACATCTATATTTACCAAGATACATTTGTATTTGGATTGTGTTCCATTTGATATCAAATTTTGTGTATATTATTTATCTTTTTGGTTGGTTATAAATTTAGAGGTTACATGCATATTTTATGTTTTTGTTATAAATTTTGAAGATTAAAGAATGTATACTAAAAACATATATGCAATTTTCATTTCAATCAAAACAAGTTTGATATTTTAACAATTATACTTAAAAAAATATATGTGAATTTACAATATTTAAAAAAAAAACACACATGCACCTCAATTTTTCTGAAAAACATGTATGTTAAAAACTTCATAAAATTAAAAAAAAAA
>LBNU01015629.1:1511-11682 GCA_014162995.1 Artemisia annua
TGTTAGGATCATAGTTTTCAACTATTCAGTCAAGTCTCGATCATTTCAATAAATGTAATAGGTTGCTAGTTTTATCACTTTATGTTACGTTTTAGACTAATACTCGTTCGATTATAAGACGAGTCCAATAAGTGTCCAATGGGCCTTGAAAGCCCACGACATAGCACATAGGGAAGGAAGGGAGTGTTGCCCTATCCTCCTCCTATAAATAGGACCCTATGTATCTCTTTCATTTTGTTGGTTAATTTCATATCTAAAACAAACTATTGTTCTTTCATCTTTCATATTGATTTTAATCAACCAAGTCTATTTCTCATCTCATTTCTTTCATTTGAATACTTGTGTTTACTAATATGGTGACCTAACAAGTGGCATCAGAGCCAGGTTGTTCTTTTTGATGATTTTTGTGGTTCGAATCTATGTTTTGAAGCTGTTTTTTGTACTATTTTTTCGGATCTGAATTTTTTTTTCTCATCTTTTATGGGTACAATTTTATAACAGTTTTATACATATTCCTTGTATCCATAAACATAAAAGTCTTACACTTTATCAAGTTTTATACAAATCTGCTTTGAGTCATTTATGTCCAATCAGTTAATGTATATCATATAGACTTTTGTGCACCATCCGTGAAAAAATAAAATGGTCAAAATGGTCAAACTCATCAGTAAACTCATCGGAAAACTGGGTAAAAGAAGCTGGACAGATGTTTTGGTCGGAATCTCGCCGGAAAAATCGAAATTTCTTGTATAAGAAATTTTCGAAATCATAAGACCCTAAATTATCGAGAATGTAAAATTTTCGAGATAGTTTAGCCCCAATTTATCGAGATCACTGGGTATCGCAATCCCAAAACCCTAATTTATCGAAATCACATTTTCGACAAATCAAGATCTCGATAACCATGATCTCGACAAGCCACGTTCTCGATAAACTCATGTTTTCATTTTCTCGATAAGAAAAGGAAAGGATCTCGATAAATGACAGATTATCGCAATCTTTTTTGACAATTTATCGAAATCTTTTTGCAAGAAAATTTTCAAAAAGTGACAGAAGATGGAGATGAAGCAGAGACATGACCAATGACCACAAACCTTAAACAAAATACTATGTCTAGCTGACTTCAGTGTTATTCCATCATCAGTCAAAGACCAAACCAAAATATCCAAACTAACATCTATCCCAATACCATCCACCTCAAGTCTATATCTTTGCCACAAAACCATCCACTACTATGACTCGAACTTAAAAGTTAAAACAATAACATAATCTCAGTTACTTATTCCTTTCGTGCTACAAACTCATTTTAGACGTCAAAGTCCAAATACACGAAAGAAATAACAATCATCATCGACTTATTGAAGCTTTGCTTCATTTGATATACGAACCAAGCAAGATAAGATAACAACAATTATGTTATCCTCCTTTCTTTTGTTCATTCAAAGACCATAACGAAGACACAAAAACACAACCTACCTTAGACCTCTTATACGAGATCTTGAAGCCTTGTCTTGTGCTCGAACTGTTTAATAAAACCATGGAAGGGTGGCTTGTGTTTGTTATTCGCGTGGGATAAGAGTTGTCATTGATGGGAGATTAGATAATGTTTTTTTTTGGAATCGTAGATTGGTGTTGGATTTGAAAAGCAAAGAGTAGGATGGAGGCGGATTGCATAATAGGTATGTGAATAGGTTAAGTTAAATGATATGTGAAATTAGGGTACCCGACTTATATCTTCCCGTGTGCTAGTATGGATCGGAGTGGATTTGGGCTTAACAATTATTAGATTGGTATCTCTTTTATCTTGGGCCCGGGTTATGTCACTTGCGACATGGGCCAAAGTAAATTTACTTAACGAAATGTTGGATTGTTTGGTTGAATGGGTCTGTGAGTTGAGCTGAGATGTTTATTATTCCAATATGCATATTACTTTGGGCTGAAAATTTAATAACTAATGTATCTTTAATACATTATGTAAAAAATTTGGGATAATATTTTGGCAAAAGAAGTGGCATTTTTGGTAATCACAAATTTTTCACGGGGATACAATTTTGACAAGATCGGGATTCACCATTATCAAGATCACTTAAAAAGTTAAAAGGCTAGTTTTGAGCATCTAACTGCAAGATGTGACTACGGCGATAATTTTTTATTATTTATTTGAGATTGAAGTGGGATTTCACGGGTGCGTGTACTTAGTATCTGAAGATATCGGGGTTGGTTGGATGCATGATTCTTCGAGATCCTTGTTCGAGCGTTTAACCTTTACAATGACAAAGACTTGAGCTATCTAGTTATACATGAGGTCGGAATTGGTCGTGTATAGCTATCACTTTAAGGAGTTACATTGTAGTGCTCAGTGTCACACGCTGTTGTGGATAATCAAGAGGTGATGTACATCTTATACTTGATGGTACTAGAGTATAGTGTACTTAGGGATTCGATGGTGGACGAACTCTCTACGCCGCTCTTAGTCATATAATAGTGCAAGTTTAAGTCACAAGTTTGGGTTATTCTACTCCGTTCTCAAGTTCATAATATTGAATTTTCTCCATCAGTAGTCACTACAAAAAGCCGGTCAGAATGCATAATTGGGTCGACTAAACGAGTTACGTTCGAGCAGACAGCTATTAAAGAACGTAGAGACATGCTCTGTATCACAGTCGATTCTCATGGGGCTAGTTACAGGCCTACACCAACTTCTTTCGGTTATCTGCGCATAACACTGGGCTACGCTGCGCCTCGATTTTTCCTTCCATGTCAACACTAAATATCCTATCAATATTTCCGATGTTCGAAGAAGACACGCTGGGGGCGAAGACGAGAGAGTGTTCTCTTGACGTCTTTTTGCGAAAACAATCATTCTTTGAGTTGCATTTAGGCGGACAGAAAGTGCGCACATCAAAGGACGCTTAATACACCCACGTGATCGAGTTTACGACTGCATTATACCGCAAGACTTCCGCACGAGCATGATCAGTGTTCAGTTTTGTGATGATCTGGTGTCAATCGTATTCGCACTCTCGCTAGGATTGTGAAAGTGCTAAGTAGCCCTACATATGTGAGAATACCCCTGCTGATTTCCTTGCATGTCTACCCCCGAACGGAGCTTCCGCATTGAGTGTCAACCGTTATTATTAACTACTCAGATTTAACTTGGGTGGTTTACTGTGTCATCCCTACAATTCCGCTCGTACCAAAATGTCAAAAGTTAGAAAGCACTTGTCTTACTCACAATCACAAAGTTTCGAATCTGCTGAAGCCACGCTTTGTCCAGTTTGGGGGGAAGCGATTCAGACTTCGCCAACAAAGAAGTGTACGCAAGACAGCCCGCTTAAAAGACATGCAGCATGAATTGGGGGGAAGTTAACATTTCATGACATATCCTACACTCATTGCACAAGCATGACACGATAATTTCAAGACGAGGTACCACAGATGAAGACAAAGAGCGTCAACTGCAGTAATCCTCAGCGCTTGAAGAGCCCGATGAAGACTTTCTTTATTTGATTTTGTACTTGTAGGAAATTTCGTAAGTAATCCTTATGTCGCCCCATCTGGGGGAAGATTGTTAGAGACCTGAGTTATGGTCCTACACACGTCAAATGACGACATTTACGGAATACATTATCTATCTTGATTTAGCCCAAAACACCCACGGACTAGTTATGTAATCCATTTATAGCTCTGTGAGTGTCGTTAGGCCTATTATACCCCTCCATACTTCCATGGAGGGGTTGAGACTTTGTGTTATTGTCCTTTCACTTTTCCTTATCAACCTAAACACCTAGTAATTCCCTTCTCTCTCTAACTTTCTTCTCACTACATGAAGATGACTGTTCTTCCAGTACTACTCCACCTCCCACGAACACAAAATCACCAATAAACTATGATCCCAAACAGAAGATAAAAGTTTGCTTGCTGATAAAGATTGAAAGCTCTTTATGCCTGATGATGACAATTAACAACGAGTATATTTTTCAATAAAAAAAGACAATCTTTCCATGCAAGATAAAGCTTACACCAAAGAAACTTGAAATCAACAAGTAGCAAATTTCAAGTTAGGGAGGATTGTTGGGGTTAATCAAAAGACAAAGTACTCGCTGATATCCCAAAAGTGCTGCTCTTTCAAGTATGCTGAAGTACTAAATCAAAGTACGACTAGTGATCAAAGTACTGCTCGTTGATTAAGCTCAAAGTACCTTGGCTTGAAGATAGTAAAGACTGAAATATTATTAAATTAGAAAATATTAATGTAATACTAGATATTCTATAGTTAGAGGGAGAATGCAGCATACCAGGAGGGGAGTAACGGGGATTGTATACCTTGTCGTTCCACAAGGTTATTGAAACCGACTAGGGTTTTCCTTGTGCCTAATAAACAGGACTCCTAGGTTGGCATTAGACGATAAGATTTTTACGAATACGACTTTAGAGATAAGTAGAGTTGTAATAGTCCTGCAATTCTACAAGCAGATTTAAGGTGTAATATAATCAAACGTTATGGGTTAATTCTTCTTAGCTTTGTTAAGTAATTCCGCATACTTAATAGAGTAATTCAGTGTTTCATTGTTAGTAGATTAGGATTTATCCAAGGCTACTAAACCCTTAACAAGCTATATAATAGTTTGGTCAGAGTATAATGATCCAACAGCCACGCTCCCCTGTCAGAAACTGTCAGAAATTCTCTCCTATGAATACCACCTCAAACCTGGTATTTTTCACACCTCTTGCACGAAAATTTTCAGATCTAAATCTCACTAAACATCTTCTAAAATCCTTTGATCATTTGATTATTAATCCTTGTTTCAAGTGATTCAATCCCTCCTCATTCATCCTCATCCAAAGTGCAAGAGAAGAATACTCCTTCAACCTCAAGTTTAAGTAGTATTGTACATTTGTTGTGTATATTGTGTATAGCATTTGTGAAGTAGTGTTGTGTGTATAGTAAGTAGTTCTAGGAGAGCTAGTTGTGAATAGAAGTGGTGTGTAGTAGTGAAGAAGTTGAGGTGTGTAGTGAAGAAGTAGTGATAAGTTGTGGTGTGTTGTGAGATTGGTTCTAGCTAGAATTAAGACCCAACATTTAGCTTAGTGTCGTTAATTGGTGTAAGCAAAAGTCGTGTAAGGTTTTCTCCACCATAAGGGAGCTTGTTGACATAGTGAAGAAAACTCTCAAGTTAGGTGCTCGGGGAGTGGAGTAGGACGAAGAGGAGATTTGTAGCCGAACCACTATAAATCCTTTGCCTCACGGTGCCATTCTTCCATCTCCATCTTTTTACATACTTACTTACATACTTGTCAATTTATATACTTGTTGATATCGTAGTTTACAATTGTGCAAGTCTTTTGGTATCATATAAAGTTCGGATTGGTGTTTTAATAAACAAAGTTTTTGTAAATTAAAAAGACGTAAAACTATTCAACCCCCCCCCTTCTAGTTTTCCACATAATCAATTCACTAAGGTGATTTAATAAACCAAAGAATTGGCTAGTCCTGAGCAAACGGCTACAGGTAAAGACAAGTCAAATCCATTTATGGCTGTGATGATTTGCCAAAAATCATTAGGGTATTTCAACACACCTATGATTCATGTTCTAAGTGTTGGACTGGTTACTAGTTCACCAGGGTGATGTCATGATTCCACCAAAGGACTAGCTAGCCCAAGAGTTAGCTACTTGGTAAAGGCTTCTAAAATCTACTCTGGTTCCTGATGCTGCTGATGGTTCTGGTAGCTGCTAAGCTAGGAGTTGTTCTGGATCCTTATTCTTCATGGAGGTTACTGGTTGTATTTGACATAGAGTCATATGGTTGCTGGTAACATGTTTTTGCTGATGATGTTAATTGTCAATCCTCATGCTCTGGAAGGTTAAAGATCTATCAAGAATCTTGAACTTAACTGTGTCAAATTCAAGATTAGGGGAGGATTGTTAGGAATTATTGATTCCTGCTGACGGATCCTGCTGAAGACCAACTGGTTTCTGCTGATGCTGGATCCTGCTGACTTACTTGGTTCCTGCTGATATAGTACATCCGTAGGAATGTAATAGAATAGATAGAGTTTACTTATTTTAGGACAAGATATGTAGAATACCTTTCATAGTTTTATCATTATACGTTTCTTGTAAGAAGGTTTAGGGTTTCTTGTAGTATAAAAGGAACCCTCGGCCAATGCATTATGTACGAGTTCAGAAAACAATATTAGTTATTAATAAACGATCCATAGAGGATCAAAGTGTTCTTAATAGTTTGGGTTATTCTTGTATTTGAGTTCCGCTATAGAATACAAGTTACAGAGATTTTCTTTTAGTGTGTTTGTGATTACATAAGCATTACTAACGATCTATATAGGCTCGAAGATCTATCAAGGTCTTAGTTTCAACAGAGAGTGTTGCTGAAAATTCCTCCATCAACCCTAACCTAGTGTGTAAGTTGAAAAAGTCATTGTATGGTCTAAAACAGGCCCCAAGGCAGTGGTTCTCAAAACTATCGAATGCTTTGATAAGTTTTGGTTTCTCACAGTTGATGAGACAAAAAGTGTACCCGTTTTAAGGTACTTTTGAGAAGAATTCTGGAAAACATGCATATTTGGACGTTTTTGGAGCTTAAAAGTAAAGAAAACGACAAATTCTCAAAAGAAGCTGGAAATCCTACCTGACGGCGTCCGAGTCACAAGGTGACGCCGTCAGCCAACGTTGACAAAGGAGTGAAACTACTTTACACTTGACGGGCCAGAAAGGTTTTGAAACATTTACACCTGACGCCGTCAGGTGTTACAAGGTGTAGGCCATCAGGTTATAAGCTAAAGAGTGATGGCCCAAAAGGATTTAGAGGGTGACGGCGTCCGAAGTAGATCTAGGCCATCCGAGAACCCTAGTGGCGGCGAGCTGACGGCGTCAGACTCTATAACCTGACGCCGTCAGAATGTAAAATCTATATATATTTTCCTAATTTTCATTCATTAGTGTGGAACTTTGTGGGGAACTTTTGGTACAAACCCTAAGACGACTTTAGCTGTAATTTCAAGGGTTCTTCACCCTTGAAACCTTCATGTTCAATTAAAGATAAGTCCTCACTTAAATTAATCAATATGTCTATGTGTTGGTTAATTATATCTTATGCTTGTCTTTCGATTAACATGCTAGGCTAGATTTTTCTTGTTTTTGCTTAGATCTAATGAAACCTAACTATTAATTATTGGTTGATTGGTGTGTTATTACATTGTTGGGATGAATGTTTCATTAATGTTAGGCTTAAGAAAAATGGCAATACTCCTATATGGTAACATGCTTGAACGTCTTTAGAAACATGTAACTAAGGCATACTAGGTTATTAAGGTAGTATTTAACGCATGAGCCACTGTTTACAATCCCTATGATTATGTGTACGCATGGTTGTAGGAGGGGATAAGAGCTCATAGAATTGGGGAGATATGTATGCCACCCCATGAATTGTTAAGGAATACACCCGTCATCCACACAAGTAATACATACACCAATTAACCGGTAAAAGATAGTTAGGGAGTAAGGAAGTCTAAGTAAACACATTTGTCTCCATATAAGTTTTCACAACCTTTTATTTTCATGTTATTTTATTTTTCTTGCAATAGTAGTTTTTGGGTTAGTTGACTAGCAACTAATTCCGCCCACTCCTCCAATACCCGAGATTTTACTTGCTTTCCAAAAAAACATAAAAATACAAAAAGAATCTTCCTTCATCTTTAGACCTATTAGAGTAGTTTTTCTATCCTAACGAACACTATTCCCTATGAGAGAACGATCAATCCCCCGTACTTACCACTACACTATACTACACTGACCAGGTACACTGCCTGGTGGGATTGCAAGCTTCTCAAGATCCCTTGAGAGGTAAAACCTGTTGCGTGGTCGCAATCCTACGCACATCAAGTTTTTGGCGCCGCTGCCGGGGAATAGTTATTGTTTAGGTAGAATTTTTTATTTTATTAGGTCTACTTACTAGATTCCTTTCTAGTGAGATTTTTATTTAATTTTTCTAGGATTTCTTTAGTCTATCTATTTTCTTCATGTTTTTGTTCATAACCATTACCATCCGCCATCATGGAAGGTGGTAACATCCTTGATCCCAACAACCCACCTCAACCAAACAACCAACCACAACCAAACCAACCTCCTAGAGCCCGTACCTTAGGAGAGTATTCCCGACCTAGCCACCATGGCTATCGCAACACCATTGAGCTCACTCAAGGGGCCAATGTCACTCCCTTGCGATCCGACACCATCCGGTTGGTGCAAAGCGGATGCGCATTCCATGGACTTCGTTCTGAAGATCCAAATCAACATCTCAAGGATTTCCTCAAAATCGTAGATTCTATAGACCTTGATGTTGCCACTCGAGAGACTACCCGATTACGTCTCTTCCAATTCTCTCTGCGAGACCATGCTAGTCAGTGGCTAGAGCGTCTACCCGCAGGATCCATCACCTCTTGGGATGATCTCACAACTCGCTTCTTAGCTCAATTTTTCCCACCGGGGAGAACTACCAAGCTAAGGAATGATATCTTAGCGTTCCAACAACGCCAAGGCGAAACCCTCTACGAGGCATGGACTCGATTCAAGGACTTACTCCAAAAAGTCCCTCACCATGGCATAGACCTTTGGCTCCAAATCCAAATATTCTATGACCATATCAATATCCCCACGAGGCAAACCATTGACCAAGCGGCCGGTGGCAAGCTACGTGATCTAAGTGCGGAACAATCATGGGATCTCCTAGAAGATCTTGCTCTATATGACAACGAAAATTGGAATGATCCCCGTGATTTGATTAAGACGGTCAAGGCAATATCTTTGCCTTCGAATAATTCAAGCACTTCTGACCGTAGAATCATAGAACTTGAAGACCAAGTCAAGTTTCTCATGAAATCCTACGAGGCTCCTAAACCTTCAGGCCAAGTGAATAAAATCACTTCCACGTGCGAATTATGTAGTGGTCCCCACGACACTCGTGATTGCATGGAACTCCCCGAACAAGCTTTTGCGGACTACGCATCCTCGCGTAGCGACGGAGCGGGAGACAAGTGGTACACTTTCAAACCCGAGCCAAACCCTTACGGTGATTCATACAACCCCTCATGGAAAAATCACCCAAACCTTAGGTGGAAGTCAAACCAAAACGTGCCCCAAAACAATTCTTCCAACCCACCTAATCGTTTTCAACCCAACGGTCCTTCCTCGAACCGTACCTTCAACAACAACCCTTCCAACAACTATGGTAATACCAATAACTTTGAAGGATTGATGTCCAATTTTATGGTATCTCAAGAAGCTCGTATAGCTAAATTCACATCCGAAATTAATCAACAACAAGTAGAAATGACCAATAAGATTGACAACTTGTTGAAGGCCCTTACCAACCAAGTGCTATCACCTCCACATAAGGACGCTAGGACCACTAATAGCGGACCCCAAATCAAGGACCCTTCTTCATCCAAACATGTCCACTTCGTTAACGTTGTCACTATTAGACCAATTGATAGGAGTGAGGAAAATAATGAACCTAGGGATGAAGTTAAGGAAGTCAAGGTAGATGAGGAAAGTAGGGTAAGCAAGATTGAAGAAGTAGATGATGGAGAGGACTACTTCAATAAGTTACCAACTAGAGAAGAACGGGCATACCATAAGGATTTATTCGATGACTCTGAGACACCATACTTCCTAGGTAACCCGATTATCAAAACAGGCGACCCTTCTAATCTCAACATACCATGCAACATAGGACATTTGCATGTGTGGAAAGCTTACATCGACCCTAGATCGCCCATAAACACCATGACTAGAGCCCAATACAACTTGATAATGAAAAATCAACTTAGGTATAGGGTGTTCCCCGATAGGGGATGGATTAGTAACTTCACGGGAAGAGTTAGGGGATTACAGGTTTATGTAGGGAACTTCACCTATGTCACCGACTTTGTGATTGTAGAAGATATCCGCCCAATAGTCGATGCAAGTTTAACTCAAGTAGTCTTGGGAAAACCGTTTATGGAGGTCTCTAGAATGACTTATGAACCTTCCTTAGGGATAGTTAAATTTAAGGATGAGACCGATGAAGTGAACTACCAAATGCCTTATAAGATAGAGCAATTCCAAAGCTTGTCAAACGTTGAAAAAGAGCTTAAACAAGCGGTCTACT
>LBNU01015629.1:27114-40217 GCA_014162995.1 Artemisia annua
TTTTATGAAAGCAGTAAGAAGATAAGTCGGCCCGTTTGCCGAAGGAAGTGCGGGAGGGAAGATCTCGGACTCTCGCGTAGCCAACTAACCGCAAGACGAAAGACTCACTAGAATCCGTGCCCAAAGTAGAGGTCAAACGCCAAATCACACTAAAACCTACCAGCTGGTTTGTGACACACTTACTACGTCGCGAGAACAAGACTGTGTTTACTTTACCGATTCTCCTACGTAGACCTGCCTACCGACTGACGATCCGCTGTCCTTACGGTGCGTTGAAGATGTGTATTAATTGCGTGGACTGACGGGGTGTCCAAGCAGCCCTTCCCTTAATACATCCTCGTCCCAGACCTGCCGTACGGTACTCCGCGCAACTCTAAATAAAGACCCCGGCCCTCCTACTTCACTCTATGTCGACGCGGCCTAAGAAGCTCCTGACACATGAGGGATTCAATTAGAATCTCGGGCTCCATGCATTAAATACCCAACGCGATAAATCACTAGTACAGGCATTTATAAAAAAATACAAAAATAATCTTCCCTCACCCTTAGACCTATTGGAGTAGTTTTTCATACCTAACGAACACGATTCCCTGTGGAGAACGATCAATCCCCCGTACTTACCACTACACTATACTACATCGGTCAGGTACACTGCCTGGTGGGGTTGTAAGCCTCTTGAGATCCCTCGAGAGGTAAAACCTGTTGTAAGGTTGCAAAACCACGCATCAAACGTCTATAGAATGGCACGTACGAGATCGACTACTCCCGCTACTCCTACTACTCCCGCCATGACTCAGGAAGCCATCCGGCAACTAGTTGCTGACAGTGTAACTGCGGCACTAGAAGCTAGGAATGCTAACATGGCTAGAAACCCCGAAATTCCTGTAGTGAAGAAGAGTAAGTACAAGGAATTTATGAGCTGTTAGTCCTTCAATTTCAAAGGGAGAGAAGGGGTCATAGGATTGATTCACTGGTTTGAAAGGTGTGAATCAGTATTCTCCCGTAGTAACTGTACTGAGGATTGTAGAGTTAAGTTTGCTACCGGTACTCTTACCGAAGAAGCTTTGTCCTGGTGGAACTCGTATGCTCAGCAAATAGGAATTGAGGAGGCATACAAGCTCCCCTGGACTGAATTTAAGAAGCTTATGATTAAGAAATACTGCCCTCGGACGGAAGTCAAGAAAATGGAAGATGAATTCTATAACTTGACTGTGAAGGGGAACGATGTCAAAACTTATATTAGGAGATTTCAAGAGTTGGCAACTTTGTGTCCTACAATGGTGCCAACTGTTGAAAAAACAATAGAAGTTTTCATCGGAGGTTTGCCCCGAAGTATCAAAGGGAATGTTACTGCCTCTAAACCGCAAGATTTAGAGGAAGCCATTAACATTACTTTAAGGTTAATGGATCAAGTAACAAAGCACAACTCTGTGCTAGCGCCCAACGATAATAAATGAAAGTTCCACGATGGGAGAGCTTTCGACAACACCAACCCCTATCCTCAACCAAACCCAAGGCAAGAAGCTGCTAGAGCTTATGCCGCCACTCCAAATGAGGGAAGTGGTTATGCTGGGAAAGCCCCTCTGTGTGAGAGATGTGCTTTGCACCACACAGGGCCTTGTTTCATCAAATGTACTACATGTAACAAGGTGGGCCATCAGGCAAAGGATTGCAGGCACAAAAGACCAGCCACTAGGGGTAATCCACCACTAGTAACGGTCACTTGTCATGCTTGCGGAGAAAAAGGACACTATGCAAATAGATGTCAAAAGAAAAATACTGATGGTGCCCAGAGAAGAGCTTATAAGTTGAGGAATAGGAATGATCAGCAAGATCCGAGCGTAGTCGCGGACTTAGAATCTAACTCTTTGCCTTAGGTATCTATTCTCACCCTCGCACACTAACCCTAGTTAAAATCTCGGGACGAGATTTTCTTTTAGGATGGGAGACTGTGGCAACCCACTAATTTCCCCACTAACTTCCCCACTAGTTTCCCATAGGTTAGCAAAGCCTTACTAACTTAACTTAGGCCCTCACTAAGCACTATCTATGTTAGATATGCTGATGACATCAAATATGTACATATTATTGTCATCATTTATCCTATTTATTTGACTTGTTTTATTACATTATCTATGAGAATCGATACTTAATTATTTACTTTAGTAATTCTCAGGTAAAAACAAGCAATTGGTGAAACTTGGCTATTTTGGACGAATTATGGAGCAAAACAAGCAAGATGTCAAAAGTCTACTGAAATCCAGAAGATGCGCCGTATCTCTATCAACAGATACGCCGCAATATCATACTTAGATGAATTCGAAGACCATTGCCTAACTTTGAAGAATGCGCCGCATGGAATTCTACCATGCGCCGCTTATGAAACTTTGGTCAACGAAGAAGATCAAGCCTGTTCTACTCCAGATACGCCGCATTATACTTCTGACATGTGGCGTATCACTATCAAGACTTCACCAGATACAATCCAAGACACTGAAGGACATGCGCCGCACAAAAAATTCAAGTTACGCCGCATCTGAAGACTGTGTACGAATATTCTATAATATATTAATCTTGGACCCCACGCGAAGTTAAGTACATGCGCCGCATCTACCTATGCTATGCGCTTCATCGTACCCTCTGACAGAAACTATAAATACCCCAAGACATACGAATTTTGTGTGCAACATAACCCTAAAGAGACGAACTCAGTCGAAGAAGCATCACAAGACACACCCAAATCGAAGATATTAGAGCTGTAAGAAGGTCCTGCATGTATTTAATTCATTAAGTAGTTTTGTTTTATTGTAATAGTACGCTTTAATTCATCAGGATTAATGGGCTGACACCGGCTACCAAACCGCACCCCTTAATATTGCTTTCCTATCAATTAATGTCTATATGATGATGCCTTTGGTGACTTATATTAGTGCATTGATAACCTCTGTGTTTAGCTGAGTCTTCTGGGCTACCATACATGTTCCTCGCCTATTTAGCTGATGTCTTTAGATAAATAGGATAAACATAAGTGATCATTAAGAGTTTACTCGCCGATATAATGAGATCCAACGAGAAAGGTTTAATTATAATACACTTCATATAGAATTAGCAATAAAACAAGTGACAAGCTACTTAACTATCAGGACAGGCCTTCTTCTGCTTCTAACTATCTAACTGTGTACGTGTTTGCTATTCGCTGATTCATGCTCATTAGTTTAATTTACTGTTTAATATAACCAAATTGTGCCAGTCTCTCAGGCTGAACCCCCTTTCGTTAGATTAGGCTGTAAAACTAACTTAGGATATTAAAATACTGATTAAGTTAACTAGATAAAACGTTCCACTCTTAGTGATCGACACTCACCATTATATTCATACTGACCGGGTACACTGCTCGTTAGGTGTGTGTGTTATTGATAAGTCGGCTAAATATAAATTTAAAACTTGAGTAAGCATTAATACTGCTAAACCGCAACGACACATCGTGACCGCATCAAGTTTTTGGCGCCGCTGCTGGGGAGTGAATTGTTATTATCTGTTAATCTGATTAGTAATTTAATTAGATTTTCTTTTTATTAGGTTTTTAGATTCTAACCACTAACTTTGTTGTATATTAGTTAGATTGCATTCATTGTATAATTTGCATATTTTCTGTTTTTTTGTTTTTATTTTATTTTCTGTAATTTTATTTTTATTTTTATTTTTATTTTTTTTTTGGTTTTCTGCATTAACTGCTGTCGTTGATTGTGCTGATACAAACGATACGGCGCATCTGATTCTCAGATACGGCGTATTGCGTTTTAATTTTTAAATACAACACGTTTAATAATTCGAGTACGACGCATCTATCTCCTAGATACGGCGTATTCTGTTTTTAAAAGAAAATTTTCAAAACCCTAACGCCATACGACGCATTTGTTTTCACAGATACGGCGTATTATATATTTAATTAAAAACAGTTTTTGAATTAATTAAACAGAAGCGACACATCGATTTTTATCGATACGGCGCATTTACTGAATCAAAAATCTTGTATTTTTAAGCGTAACGAAAATACGGCGCATCAGCTTCTGCTTTTGCGGCGCATTTAATTTTTATAAATATAATCGATTTTTGACATTTAATAAGATACGGCGCATTCTAATTTAAAAGCGGCATATCGATTTTCCGAATAAAAGACTGATTTTATTTTTAACGTAATAAGATACGGCGTATCCTTTTTCCAGGATACGGCGCATCACCTGCAGATATCAGCAACTTTTATTCTTCATATTCCGTTTTCATTATTATTTTTTTTTCTGATCTTTTAAAAACCTATCCTACTGATGCTTTTGTGGTGATTTCAAGAGAAGAGAGAAGAAACAGGAACAATGACGGAAATTATAACCAGGGAGGGATGCAATCATTCGGAAATTTTTATGACAAAGCCGAATGGGAGCAACTGGTTTGTTGTAAGAGGGCAATTTCTCAAATCATTACAAGAGAACATCTTTTTCGGATTTGAAAGTCAAGACGCCAATGAACACATGGGAAGAGTCCTCGAAGTTGCTAACCTCTACAAGACGAAGAATATGACCTATAACCGATTTATGCTTCTAGTCTTTCCAAATACACTTGCTGGGGAAGCAATGTGCTGGCTGAACAAGGAACCTAGGGAATCTAGTTGGGTCGAGCTTAAAATAAAGTTTTTGGAAAAGTTTAGCCCTGAATTCGCCTGTTGGTTGAAATCTAAGTTTTGTTACCCTAAAAAAATGAGTTCATCTTTGAAGAATGAACTCTGGACTTACTGGAGAGCAGGGAATGATGAAGAGGAGATTGATAATGAGGAGGGTGAATTGTTCAGAATTGAAACAAACTTGTTTGATTATGAGATCCCTCTATGCAAGGAGTTTAACGAATTTAACTATTTGTTAAAAATTGATACTGATGTGCTTACTGGAGACTTACCTAGATTCAAAACTTTTGATGCATTCAAGAATACTTGGTTATATGAATGGAATGATCAAATTTCGTGGGTTTCAAATAAATCAGTTTTTTACGATGAATTAGTACATAGCTGCGAGCCCATTCGCTTCAAGGACGGAACTTGTGAATGGCCAAGCTGTGACTGGAGCAACAATGGAATTTGTAACGGAGGTAACTTAATTGGCATGACACAAAACGGAAGTGAAATAAGCTTTGCAGATTACAGTTGGTATGACTTGGTTGAAGATGGTGAGAGGAAAAACGAAGATTTACAAGAGAAGGCAAGAATCAAAGGACTTAAGGAACTTCGCAATCCTAAGTACATGACGTTTTGGGAATGGGTGCATAAGAGTTTTGATGATTATACAAAGCTTGACCGAAGATTACAATGGAGACTTCAGAAAGAATGAGAAAAACTTCAGAGCGATTACGAATCAAGTAGTGAGGATAGTTATCATCCTATTGAAGATGTTGAGGATGATGTTCCGGAATCAATTAAAGAAAATGATAATGAACTCACAAAAGGACTTGAGGATTATCTAGTTTGAAATCAAGAGTCTAACTTTGTCAACGAGAAAATAGAATCACTCAAGAAACGAAAATGTCAACTTCTCAGGATACCATATCAAGAGCCTCCAACCTTTACCGCTCAAAAATTTGAGGTAATTAAGCACTCCTTCGGACCATCGAAAGAATATGCTGCTATCAAGATTACTGAATTCAATGAGCTTACCCGAACTGAAGAAAACGTTACACAAGTTTATTACGACATCTTTCGAATCAAGTAAGAAGGGTGGCACGTAACGAGAACAAAATAGGAGCTGAACATGATTCTAACTTGAATACTCTGGAATAAAGACAAGTGCTGACCGGGAGACAGCCCGAATTTTTATCTTGTTTTTCTGTTTGTGTCGAGTCTGTCAGACCTGCAGAAGATGCGGCGCGTCTCCATCATAGGATGCGGCGTATCATCTGCACAGGTCATATCCATTTTACTTTTCTGCATTTTTATTTTATTTTGAACATTCTGTCAGTTTATTTAATGCGGTGCATCCCTGTTAAAGGATGCGACGCATCTTTTATTCTGATTCGTATTAATTCCAGGCTCGATACAGCACATCCTCTTCCATAGGATGCGGCGTATCGACTGACCTGATGATTTTCAATTTTATTTTGTTAGGTTTTATTTTTACTAACTACTAATGAATTATGCAAGTTTGAACCTTCTTAACTCAGGTGTGTTAAAGTTTTGGTGGTATAATAGATTCCTGTACTTTCTGTGGAAACATCATTC
Source organism: Artemisia annua (assembly GCA_014162995.1). Lineage (NCBI taxonomy): Eukaryota > Viridiplantae > Streptophyta > Magnoliopsida > Asterales > Asteraceae > Artemisia > Artemisia annua. Next base: position 33,374 of record LBNU01015629.1, read on the forward strand.
ATTGAGCTTAAACATTTCTCATCCACAAGAAAGTAGATTTTGCTCAATAACGCGTAATGGAGGATCATACCGAGCTAATCTCAGGAGAGTTTCTACGTTCTAATTCTTTTATTTTCCAGTTTTTAACTTTCAATACGAACAACGAGGACGTTGTTTAACTTAAGTGGGAGGATGGAGAATTAGAACGCTTACTTGTCCCAAACTTTTCAAAATATGCTTAAAATGCGCATTATTTATCAAAATTTTAAAAAAATTTAGCATGTTTTTGTTTAAGTCTAAATTACATAACCGCACACATAACTTTATTTTTCCAAAAATTAAAAACTTTAGTGTGCCGGTGACTTGTAAACTTTAGAACTTGGCTTGTATACTATTCGAGACCACCATAATGAGTATTATCGATATAATTGGAGTGACTTGTCTAACTTGGTAAATTTCTAGGATTACACCCAAATAGCCTTTATATGTTATGTGATATTAACTAACTACATTGGTTAGTTAACCCTCGTATAAACCCTTTTGTTTACTCTCACTTTTAGAGTAAGATACCCCTAGAAAAACCCTCAGAGCCATTCCTTTCGTTTCTTACACCTTTGTTATAATGTTTCGTTACACCCTTACACCTTAGCCTACCCTGTAGATTAAAATCCGTGGTTAGTTACTTTAGGCAAAGTGTGTTTCCTTACATTAACTATGTTCGCTTGCGTAATTCATTATCCTTGGTTACGTCGGGAAATTGCACAATACAATTGGAGTGAAAGTACATATTGTATAATTTTTAGTTTATTTTTCGTGTGTTTACTACTTTCACTATTACAGTTATTTCTGAAAGTTATGAAAAGTATGAAAAAAAAATATCCGGAAAAATCATGATAGAAAAAGTTGTGAAATTTTACACATTTATGTTAGTTAAAAAAATCGAAAAAGTAGAAAAGAAAACGAAAGAGAAAAAGTTGGAAGTTTGTTTTAACCAACTTATGTAAAGTTTTGTATTAAGTGGAAGATATCTCCACTATTTGTTGTTGTATTATATTTATGGATTGAATGGGAGTTGGCCGTTATGGGAACGCCAACTAAGGTTTATTCTTTGTTTAAGATTTTATTGAGTATAATTCGTGTCTACCTAAAGCGTGAGTTACATGAGTCAAAAGCGTGAGTTATTCAATGATATGAGTCTTATTCATGGGATGGTTGGGAAAGTAATTAACCACACTTAGGATTTTAATCTATTTGTTTATTTCTTTTTATTTTACACCAATTTATATCCTAAATGTTATCCTTACCCAACCGTATTGTTATATTCGTTGTTAGCTTTCGAGCATCCGGATATGATGATGGCTTAGTGAAAATATTAAATTTATGAATAAGGTAGTGACCATCCGAGTATTAGATTAATTGACTAACGCGCTAGCGATCTAGTGTATGACTTGGTGACCATCCGTTATGCAAATAACGCGCCAACGATCTAAGAAGTGCACTAGTGACCATCCGTTAGTTGAAGTGTCGAAGACTCGTGCGAGCGATCTACTAAGTTTATGCAGAAAATGTTTGAACGAAGCTAGGTTCAACCCTTAAGCCTCTAAACCCTATTTACCGCTTTAGACTTGTTACTCCTTAGCTTTAGTGGGGGAGATGCGTATACTTGTCAAGCTTATGATAGAATATTCGTCACGACTAAGCAACTAAACGATTTAGAATTGTTTTGATATTGAAAATTTATTTTGTTTCTACTTCGTTAAGTGTTTGGTTGTGTGATTATGATAAAACGAATACGTGCTTAATGATACAAATAAATCCTAATACCTTTTAGGATACATTTTCATAATCTTAATCTAAGGTTTACTTGGGGACAAGTAAAGTTCAAGTGGGGGATATTTGATAACATCAAATAAGTATATATTATTGTTATCATTTATCCTATTTATTTGACTTGTTTTATAAAATTATCTATGAGAATCGATACTTAATTGTTTACTTTAGTAATTCTCAGGTAAAAACAAGCAATTGGTGAAACTTGGCTATTTTGGACGAATTATGGAGCAAAACAAGCAAGATGTCAAAAGTCTACTGAAATCCAGAAGATGCGCCGTATCTCTATCAACAGATACGCCGCAATATCATACTTAGATGAATTCGAAGACCATTCCCTGACTTTGAAGAATGCGCCGCATGGAATTCTACCATGCGCCGCTTATGAAACTTTGGTCAACGAAGAAGATCAAGCATGTTCTACTCCAGATACGCCGCATTATACTTCTGACATACGGCGTATCACTATCAAGACTTCACCAGATACAATCCAAGACACTGAAGGACATGTGCCGCATAAAGATTCAAGTTACGCCGCATCTGAAGACGGTGTACGAATATTCAAGAATATATTAATCTTGGACCCCACGCGAAGTTAAGTACATGAGCCGCATCTACCTATGCTACGCGCCGCATCGTACCCTCTGACAGAAACTATAAATACCCCAAGACATATACGAATTTTGTGTGCAACATAAGCCTAAAGAGATGAACTCAGTCGAAGAAGCATTACAAGACACACCCAAATCAAAGATATTAGAGCTGTAAGAAGGTCCTGCATGTATTTAATTCATTAAGTAGTTTTGTTTTATTGTAATAGTACGCTTTAATTCATCAGGATTGATGGGCTGACACCGGCCACCAAACCGCACCCCTTAATATTGCTTTCCCATCAATTAAAGTCTATATGATGATGTCTTTGGTGACTTATATTAGTTCATTGATAACCTCTGTGTTTAGCTGAGTCTTCTGGGCTACCATACCTGTTCCTCGCCTATTTAGCTGATGTCTTTAGATAAATAGGATAAACATAAGTGATCATTAAGAGTTTACTCGCCGATATAATGAGATCCAACGAGAAAGGTTTAATTATAATACACTTCTTATAGAACTAGCAATAAAACAAGTGACAAGCTACTTAACTATCAGGACAAGCCTTCTTCTACTTCTAACTATCTATCTGTGTACGTGTTTGCTATTCGCTGATTCGTGCTCATTAGTTTAATTTACTGTTTAATATAACCAAACTGTGCCAGTCTCTCAGGCTGAACCCCCTTTCGTTAGATTAGGCTGTAAAACTAACTTAGGATATTAAAATACTGGTTAACTTAACTAGATAATACGTTCCACTCTTAGTGATCGACACTCTACTTACCATTATATCATAATGACCGGGTACACTGCTCGTTAGGTGTGTGTGTTATTGATTAGTCGGCTAAATATAAATTTAAAACTTGAGTAAGCATTAATACTGCTAAACCGCAACGACATATCGCGACCGCATCATATGCCTATAGCTATTTCCCGAGTAAATTTTTTGCTTTACTATATGATAACGCTCAAAGTTAGCATGTTTTTAGAAGCGTTAATAGTGTTTTTATGCATGTTATTTGGTTACTTTTATATGCTTTTGCAACTAAATCATATCAAAGTATGTTTTTGTAGCATATGTAGCCAAATGTAGGAAAAATGAGGAAAAAGAAAAGAAAATGGAGCACATGCGATTACATGAAGATTCCCAAGTTCAAAGTCCAATTTGTGAAGGAATTCATGAGGAGAAACCGAAGTTTGGTCATTTCTAAGTTCCAAGTTCAGAGTTAACTAAGTATGGATAGTACATGAAGAAATACACAACAAAGAATAAAGACCAAAATCACTCAGAGTTCACCAACCGATCGGTTGGAGTTCAGCCGGATCGGTTGGTGGTAATTACCACCTCCAGCCGATCGGATGCAACCCGCAACCGATTCGGCTGGAGGAACTGCAGAGAAAACTAACTTCTTGTACACGAATCTTGGTCTTTTGTCTCAAAGTTCTAGGCCCTTCTTAGTGTCTTGTTACCCAAGTTCTAGCATTTATGTTCCTAATTGATTGCTAGGAGTATTTGACAAGCCTAAGGGGACTTCTTACACACAATACACACACAAGTCATAACAACAATTGAAGGAGACATTTACTCTCATTACTACTCTCAATTATTTTCATCTTCAAGCTCTCAACAAGGCAAATTCGTACAGAAAGGACCAGTAGCATTTGGAGAACCAAGGAAGCAACATTTGGAGGCGAAAATCTCAAGGAACCATCACCAATACTTAGGTTATCAATACCTTGTCATTTGTTATCAATTTCCAAGCATTGTAAGACTTATAACCATGAATTCTAATGTTAAATATTCTGAGTTTGTTTACATATTTGCCATGAGTAGCTAGATACCTTTTTACGCTTGTTTGGATGATGTTTTATACTTAGTGATGTAGTGGTTGTGATAACATGTTTTAATTCAATTTCAAGTCAATCCTAAGAACCAATTGTACCTTAAGTTTCATCGTGACATTTGTTAAGTTAAGGTTAACTAATTAGTAATAATTTCAAGGGTCGAAAGATTAAATATTACTTAATTAGTTATAATCATTTGTCTATGAATGATTGTTTTTCACCCATAATTATTCTTAACTCAACAAAGAAACAAGAAGTATAATTGTAATAAGAAAAGCTTTTATAACATCAAATCGGATTGTTTGTAAACTCTAGTTGGATAATAGCTCCAAATAACGAAAGGCTAGATGTTTATAAGCCATTGTACCCTTTTTGTCTATGAAAAGGAGACCTTTTGTAATGACCATTTCTTAAGAGTATTTGATTTATAATAAGAGTTTATTCTTGTGTTTAAGGGCACCATACCTTATGAACCTTGGATAGATCTTGAATTGATTGGTTTACACTTAAAGCTTGTTTTTATGAACTAAAATCTTGACGAGGGTTTAACTTGTAGAAACAATAGATTAGATCACTATCTAATTATCACAACCAACATGTTCTCGAGAGTTATCACATCACTTGTGTCATCAAAGTAGAAAACTAGTCTAAACAAGCGTAGTTTTTAATTTATTGAATTTGCTTATTACTTTATTTGCTCACGTTTAGATAAGTACTTATAGACTAATTTTTGATTCACTCACAAATCCCTGCGAACGATCCCGACTTACCATCATATCTTGCTATAACGGACGAGTACACTTGCTCGTATGTGTTGTTTCTAGATTTGGTAATTCACTTTTATAAATTTAAAACTTGCACTAACAAACACCGCATCAAGTTTTTGGCGCCGCTGCCGGGGATTTTGATTGTGTTTTCTTTTTAGTTTTTACAAGTTCTTCACTTTTCGTGTTCGTTTTCTAAAAAAAAAAAAAAAAATTCACAGAATCATCCAACCGATCGGTTTCTCATCCAACCGAACCGGTTACAGTTTTTTTTTATTTTACGAGAGTTCAGCCGAATCGGTTCGTCGCCAACCGAACCGGTTACTTTTACTGTTTTAGTAATTTTTATTTTTCGTAGTTCTTTTGTTTAGGTACTTGCCTATATTCTTTTGGTAGTTGTATGAGCACTCGTTCTACTACTAAAAAGCTTAAGTCACCTTTGTCTAATCCCGAAAGTTTGTTTCGTAAGAAGAGATCTTCATCTATTCTTAATTGGTTTGATAATCTTTCCGAAGAACATCCCATTTCAAATCTTTTTGAACCGATACCAATACCCATACCCATGGCTGACGATCAACCCATGTGGGCCGCAAATCGAACCGTAGCACCCACTCCTGGATCTGCTATTGTTGTTACCAACCTTGGTGAAAACTTTACCGTTAAAGGTCACCATCTTTCCATGATCAAAGACCGTCAATTTGATGGCCGTTCGCGGGCCGATCCGCATAAACACATTGCCGAATTCATTGAAATTTGTGGCATGTTCCGTTATGGAGAAACCAATGTCGATGCTATTAAGCTTAAACTCTTTCCATCATCACTTGCTGGAGATGCCAAAGTGTGGTATAACGAATTAACCCCAGGAACTATCAATACTTGGGAGGAGATGAGGCAAGCTTTTGTAAGCCGATTCTTTCCACCTGCCATGTTTGATAGATTAATGGGAGAAATCCGTGCTTTCACCCAAAATCCTAACGAATCTCTTGTTGAAGCTTGGCTTCGTATGAAAGATTTACTTCGAAGTTGTCATGGTCATAATTTAGGAAAAGGAACGATAATCCAAATCTTTTATCATGGTCTTGATGATTCATCACAAGCAATTCTTGATGCCGGAGGAATTTTTCTTTACAAAACTCCTAACGAGGCATATCAACTTCTTGAGGATCGAGTACTCCTTAAACTCGATTGGTCAAAAGATTCCAAAACCAAACCTTTGCGAAAAACCGTTGCTTTTGTCGACAGTTCAGATAATTCGAAACTCATGGAGAAAATAGAAGCTTTGACTTCTAAAATCGACTCGCAATACAAAGATATTAAAGGAGAAATGAAAGAAATGCGAGATGGCTGTAATAATTGTGGAGGAAATCACACATCATCTGAGTGTGATGACCAACCTATGAATAGACCCATTGAAGGGGAAGCTAATTATGTCTAAGGAGGATATCGTGGAGGAGGTTTTCGTGGTAATTATTACGGAAGAAGTTCTGGAAATTGGCAAGATCGCCAACAAAGGGATAACAACCGTGATTCTCAACCTCGATTAGACAACCAAAACCAACCAAATTCTGATAAAAAGGACGAATCTGATTTCGAGAAAATGATGCAAGATTTCGTAATCACTCAAAGAGCCACAAACGAGTTTGTGAAAACTCAATTTTTCAATCTCAAAACCAAAGTTGAACAAGGTCAGAAAAATCATCAAGCTTCTATCCAGGATCTTGAACAAAAATTTGGAAGACTTTTAGATCAATTTTCTTCTCGAGTTCCTGGTACTCTATCAAGCAATACCCAATCTAACCCTAAACCGTCTGGATCTAACGATAAGAACTATCGTC
>LBNU01015630.1:2999-14406 GCA_014162995.1 Artemisia annua
TATATATATATATATATATATATATATATATATATATATATATATATATATATATACACTAGCCTTCGAAGCCCGCCCGATGGGCGGACATGACTTATAATTATTCTTTGGGTAGCATTTGTTAACGGAAATTAATATTTAAGGAAGGCAAACATGGCTTATAATTATCGTTAGAAGCTATTAGTTATCAATAAATATTTTTTTTTGGAAATTATCCTTGATTATCAATAATTGATAATCAAGTATAATAAACCTTCTCATTGATAATTACTTTTCTTCATTGACTCTTACGACATGGTTATTATATTGGATTGATCAAACAATTATGAATTTATCCCATTGATAATTGTTTTTTTCCCCCAATAAGGTCAAACATCATAATTGTTTGATAAACACCTAGCAACCAAGTATAATTAACCTTTATGTGTTGAACTGTATGTGTGAGAATAATGGCCTTTGTACCAAACCAAAGTACCAAATCCGATTCCACCTCCAAAATAAGCCAACATGACTTGGGTGCTCCTTTTGTATATATGTGCCAAAGGAAGATATGATATATATATATGTAACAAAAAATTTATATATTGGGTAACATAAGATCGCTTATGACTTGGGTGCTACGTTTGTTAATTAAATGAGTCACATGTATAAAAGGTAGAATTTCATTCGCATAGTTTGACCAACATTGTTTGCAATTATGTTTTCATGAGAAACTACATCACCCTTGAAGAGATGAGAAAAATTAGATTAAAGGAGTCAAACATAAAAATTATGAGGCGAGACTGATGCAAAATGGAAGGAGAACCTTTGGCTTCCCAGTGTTTCCACTTGTATAGCTATATCCTTTGGTTTCGGTGGACAGAACTATTTCAGGTATTCTTGGCCCTGAAAAAGTTGATGCACATCATAGTCTAAAAATTTGTACAGGTTCAACTTGAATGAACTCAGTTCAATGTAATCACTACAAATAAGATGCTCATACAACAGAAATAATTCAAATTTACCTGAATCTCCAGTCTCGTATATGTTATGATCTCAACATATGTTTGCTATGAAATGGATTCTAACTGATCATCGCTTGCTCCAATCACCTTGACAACGGCAAATCAGAATGGTGACAAAGGCAAGTCAGGTATGGGTCAAAATGATTATGGGTAAAGACTCTCAGGTCGTACGTATGAAATGTATAAAGACTTGGTGTCCTTTTCAGAAAACTGTAATCAATAATTTTGGTTTTTATAGTAATCTACGTATATTTTTTTAAAAGTGATTTAGTAGGTTGTACGGGCTGGGACTGCACTACTAAATGACATGCTTAGGAGTTAGGATAGGCGTCCTTGATCACGCTCCTGTATTCCATGTAGTGGGTAGACGGGCTGGGACTGCACTACTAAATGAGTCAAAAATTTCACCTAAAGTATATGATAAAAAAGAAAAGATGACAGATGACCTCGTAATGTAAGTTTAGAGCACGTACCAGCTATGAACCGTTGTTTTTCTATCCAATTTACTACCAAAAAGGTTGAAGGTTTCCTTCCTGTAAGCAAAAATGGGATCACTAAGTAACTGATAAGATCATTTCAATTTATGAAGATTAAATACAAATCTAAAGTTGATTCGATATCGTATAGCACAGTGTATGATATATATAGCTATCTAAGTATGCAAGATAGATAGAGAGTATGGCAGTCGAGGAGCATTATAACCAATAGGAAGTGCTAGAAGTATAGAATATCACTGCTTAATGGTATATCAGCACTAATGTCATTGATTCAGGCATAGACCTGTTTATGAATAAAGAAGAAAGATATTTTACTTTTGTAATTCCATATTCTGAATGAAGATCGATGTCGGAGCTATCCTTATATTACTTACATATGTAAATAATAGAACTTAAATAAGGCCATAAGCAGATACATAAATAACGCATTATGCAGTTTTACTTTTGGGGTGTTTGAATTAGCTTATGTTGATCTCAAGGAGGACTGGACAGAAATAATATGCTCCACATTTCATTAGCAATATCTCCAATGGTGGAAAAAGTGATCCACATTTTCTCGGCACTGGGCATTCCTTTACCAACTGGTATTCCTGTTAGGCTTGTTATTGGGTGTCCACCTTCTATATAGACCATAAAAAAATACACACACATAGAAGATTTTACCTGTTTTAGATTTGGTTGTTTTTACAGAAAAAAATAGATACACGTTTACAGACTGAGACACCCACCTGTGATCTTAGCAATGGAGAGAGCAATGTCAATAGTAGCATATATAGGTAAAAGACATGATGGTCGCAACAATGGAGATGAGTGAGAGCTTGTGAAATTTTGGGATTTGGCTTAAAACAATTTCAATAAGGGAAAAGATTAATAAATAGGAGTTGTTTAATGTGTGACACCCATCGTGGTGGCCATTCTTATGAAAATAGTTTGACCGATTAATTGCCCTGGTGAGTCAAGTTAAGACAGAATTAGAACATGTAAACTAAAACACAAATATAACGAACATATATGGCTGTAACTTATAATGCTTACGTCATTGAAATGGCAGTGGTGATGGTGTATCCAATGGTAGCTCCTATTAGAATCCCATACTAAGCTATTCCACAAAATTTGTATTGAACTGCTTTTACCAAACAAACGATATCACTTAGCATAATTTTATTTATCAGATAAACTAACCTTGAGCTGATTGAGATCATGGAATTCCAAGGTTTATGGAAGTGTTTTATTGAGTAAGGTTATGAACAATTTTGGTCTTCATAACAAATATGTTAACTTAATAGTGATGCACCTCATGCCATTGGAGCTCTCGTTATATTTTGAACGACTTGAGTCCCCTTTTGTTTTAGCGATGTTTTTATTGTTGGCATGGGCAAAAGGATCAGAGTGGTTTTAGGCTTTTATATATTATCTGTGAAGGTCACCTTTTTGTAGTTGTTTAGAATGCAATGGCACAAGTTTCTAACTCTTATTATGACACCTACTTCATGTTATCAACTACACCGTTTTTTGCATCCTTAATCTTTCAGTAAAAATACACACGTCTTTCAGCATTTAGAAATATCTCATTCCACAATAACCGCCTAAAACAACAATCATTCACCTTCTGTACTTGATCAAAGCTTTCCTATGGCAACCTCTACCTTCACTTTTTATTCACTAATCTCCCTTCTCATTCTAGTTACCACTTCCTCTTTGTCTACCGTGTCTCGAACCCTCACTGAAGATGATGACCCTGTGGGACGAGTGGTTGAACTTGTAACAGGTGGCAACGCATCACCTTTAGGTGTGATCGCTCCTAACCCAGCTTCTAGTTCTAACGCGGTGCCTGTCGTGGAAGGTCTTAATCACACACATACCTTCTAGTTCTAACCCAGCTGTCAATGGTCAAGTCAAGCTTCAACATTTATATATGAAAACTGTTATTTACCCGTGTATTTATAAATTTACATTACTTTTAAATGTAGTTGTCCTCGTACATGAGCTGCAAAGATGTCCAATTAATGACGTATGAATATTAATCTCTTATTTTCTATGAATAATTGTACCAAGAAAAAACAATGAGTGAAGATGATAAATGATTTTCTTAATAAGATTTTTTTAGAGCAACCCATTTGAGTTGCCTCCATTTAATCAAAGTATAAAAGGCATGCATGTTTGGCCAATGTGCAAAGAGTAACGTTCTCTACTTATGATGGGAGGTCTTTTAGTATAACAGGACAAATATCACGTGCATACATTTATGGCCTACATTAGCTAAAAATGATCGCTCAAAAAGATTTTTTCAATGGGATCTGATTGACAAAAACATAAGCATTCTATGGATAATAGATGTGACTTTACCTCCGTCATCAATAGTGATGATTCAGGATATGTTATTCACGATATGCAGTTCTTGCTCTTCTTATACATTATCCATATAAGATTGATCCATGCTTGAGTGCACTTCATAACATATTACCTGGATGGTCATGGCAAAAAATGATAGTGAGAGGTGAACTTCATAGCATATAGTAGCAGCTTCCTCAAAAGCTGGTATCACCTAAGAATATAACCATGATCCATTAGGAGCATCGTACCATGATTTTTCATTTTACCAAATCAAAAGGAGAAAAGGAAATATACCTCTTGGGTACCTAGTCGGAATATGTAATAAGATTAGTCACAGAAAACATACCCTCTTTATAGCACTAACTGAGGACATCTCCACTGTGCAACTCTTGCTATGGTACAATATCCACATGGAATTGAATTTCATATCGCGGTCGGTCACATTCATATTCATAGTCTTGTTGAAGTAGTCATACCTATAATTAAGGATACAAGAAAAACTGATTAAAACTTAAGCTAAGTACTTCATATATTATTTCTTTACGATTCTCATACATAACTTGACGATTTCTGATAATCAATATCGACCCATTGGTTGAACTTGTTGGATACATAACTTTACTCACATATTTACTTAACATAATAAGTAAATATAGCTAAGCACTTTTCAGGAAGATTTTAAAGCGGAAAGCAACTTACTTTGTTGAGTGGGAGTTCCATTGGACATAGCCACTTCATCTCCATGCTTCAACTGATCCATTACTGCAGCTTTTTTTTTTCAAGCCAATGATTGAACCTTTTTATTTGCCTGCACATTTCTAACCTCAGATAATAGGCCTTGAAGAATTCTGATTTTCTTCTTCAAGACGCTCCCAAACTAAGAACTCAAAATCATGTATAAAAAGATACTGATCACAACAACAACTATGAAAATAAGATTTATTTATTTTTCGATTCAGTGGTAGCCCCGGTACTGGCAAACCATCAAATCGACACATAAATCAAATAAAAAATAAGATGAAATGAAAAAAACTGTAATCTTTGGAGCATTGGGGGGTGTTTGGTATTGCTTATCACACTTATTTGCCCATTTAGAACTGATTTGGAATAACTTAAAGCAGTGACTAATCGAAACAATGTATTTTTTTTCAAAACTCAGAGGTCATCCTTTTTCATTTTTCCAGATCTGGGATGAACAAAACCTAAACATATATCATTGGCCTATAAAGTAGTTTTATTAGTTAGGACCTTAAATAGCGAAGTTAAATAGTTGAGTAGCCTTCTTATACATTATCCGTATAAGATAGACCCATGCTTGAGTGAACTTCATAACATATTACCTGGATGGTCATGGCAAAAAATGATATTGAGAGGTGAACTTCATAGCATGTAGTAGCAGCTTCCTCAAAAGCTGGTATCACCTAATAATATAACCATGATACATTAGGAGCATCGCACCATGATTTTTCATTTTACCAAATCATAGGAGAAAAGGAAATATACCTCATGGGAACCTAGTCGGAATCTGTAATAAGATTAGTCGTCTCCCTACACAATTGTAATATAGTGAATGCAAGTCTTCAATTGAGAATAATACTGATGAATTTGCACATGATATGTATGATATACCTCAAATGAACCACCCTCGATCTTGTTTATAGCTTCAAATATTTGGCCATAATATCCAATTGTGTAACCATCTCAATCAACCTATAAATNTTTTTTTGTGACTTGTGCTACATTAAGACGGTGAAGATAAAGAAACATAAGTGGGGATGTATAGAACAATTTGCATACCACTACACTGTCTCTTTTCTAGTGTGCAATATGATTTGCGCAGGTAAGTTTCTTCTTCAAATCAATGTCGTCTGATCTATACGGTGACCTTTCTTCTATTTCTTTCCTAGAAAAATACCAGCGATCACCACTTTCCTCTACCGTACTATCAGACTGTTTATGAGTACATCCTTCATGCATTCCAGAATGCATCAGATCATTGTAAGAAAGCAGCCATATGTGTTCCCTACACTTCCAATTTATACAGAAACAAAGCTGTAATAAGAAAAAAAATTAGACACGGTGGTTGACCAGGCACTCTATGGCATCTTACTTGGTACGAAGAACCCTATGCACCCGCGAAAAGTTATTGTCGTCAAGAAAATTGCAAATTTCTTGGGTACCACATGGGTTGGAAAGACCTCTGTAGCTTTGTTGTGCTTGTTGGATGTACCTGATAAAGAAAATCATCAAGATTGATGCAAGTTTCTAAATCCATGCATGCACGATACTTTTTTTTAAACATTTCCAAGAATATATATGCATGTATACCTTTGGCATTGCTGGAAGCGTTGTCCTTGGATCCTTTGGTAGAAAGACTGTTGTGATTGTGAGCCTCCTTTTCGGTTTTCACCGATGACGGTGGTGGTAGTGATGATGGTTGGGAGTGGGCATGATTGTACTTGAAGGTCACACTTGTTAGGAAGGTTCTGAGCCTTTTGCTTCAACTGTCGGATCTGTTGAGCGCCAACTTGTCACTGAATCTACTGGACATCTTGGAACACTTGCTTCACAGCCTCACACCAATGCACTATTCACTTCTTACAGGTTCAGGCAACATGTTTATTCAATCATCTAATGCTTCAACAAATTGCATATTTAGTATCTGATAATGATAAAAAAGTTTGTTTATATTCGATAAAACGTGTAATAAGTTTCATACTTTTTTTGCAGTTACCTTATAAAAATCTTGCAAAGTTCTATGGTTAATACCTCAGTACAAAAATTAGATAATGTAGCTTCTTTTGGGATTAATTCTACCAACTCTTTACTGAAAAATCAATGTCAAAACTACTAATAAAAGAATAATTTGTCCATATGAACTCTAAACACGGAAGTGATCTCATCTTAAGCTAGATATTAATGTTGAATCATTTAGAACTACACTTCTTAACTTCACCATAAAGAACTACACCAATAACCGTGAGTGTGTAGCCAGCCATCTCAGTCACAGAAACTGTATTCCTAAAAATTAATATCGAGACGACAACTGCTACTGCTCCCCTTGCGTTTCCAAGAACCTGAACCCACCAACCAATTGTTATAGATACACTTCTTAATGAGATAGAACAAAATAGATTGTGTAGAAAGGAAGATAAAATGGTTTATTTGAAGTGTAAGAGCGCTTGTATGCTTCGTATCAGTGTTTTATAAAATCAAAGAACAGACAATTCTTGTGTCATTCATTCCGGTTAATTTTCCAGCCTTTTCTAAACACTCGATTTACAAATGGCAGATTTTATTACAGCAATTGTGCAAAGGCTGTCCAAAATTTGCGGCTTGTTTTGTATCAAGCGCTTAAGCCATAGAAAGTCACTGTAATAACAAACGAAGATCATAATATATCCAGGTTTGAGCTCAAACATTTAAAAGGAGATGCATACTTCTGCTCATCATCAATACAAAAAACTAAAGTGGATTACTGGTGGTTTTAGACAATAGGGGTATATAGTATCAGTCTCTATGTGGACAATAGTGAGGACTAAATAAAATATTGAACGAATGAAAAAGAGCATACGAAATTGTCTCTACTATGAACAAAAAAGAACCTCTGGATCATGGCTTTGGAATTCAGTTTTATATCGAAATTCAGGGCGTCCGCTGCTGGAACAATCCTTTTCCTCCAGATGTCTTCGACTATCAACATGCTATGTTGTAGAAGCTCATGTTAGTAGTGGAATCAATGAACACGATAGAGCTATATCTTATAATATATCAGAAGAAATAATTTATAATCAGGTTAAGTGGATAACTTACATCTGTTCTGTCAAATCTTTCAAACAAAACTACACGACCACCACGGTCTCGAGTAGCAAGAAGGTCCCTAAATTTANTGTATGCTTCGTATCAGTGTTTTATAAAATCAAAGAACAGACAATTCTTGTGTCATTCATTCCGGTTAATTTTCCAGCCTTTTCTAAACACTCGATTTACAAATGGCAGATTTTATTACAGCAATTGTGCAAAGGCTGTCCAAAATTTGCGGCTTGTTTTGTATCAAGCGCTTAAGCCATAGAAAGTCACTGTAATAACAAACGAAGATCATAATATATCCAGGTTTGAGCTCAAACATTTAAAAGGAGATGCATACTTCTGCTCATCATCAATACAAAAAACTAAAGTGGATTACTGGTGGTTTTAGACAATAGGGGTATATAGTATCAGTCTCTATGTGGACAATAGTGAGGACTAAATAAAATATTGAACGAATGAAAAAGAGCATACGAAATTGTCTCTACTATGAACAAAAAAGAACCTCTGGATCATGGCTTTGGAATTCAGTTTTATATCGAAATTCAGGGCGTCCGCTGCTGGAACAATCCTTTTCCTCCAGATGTCTTCGACTATCAACATGCTATGTTGTAGAAGCTCATGTTAGTAGTGGAATCAATGAACACGATAGAGCTATATCTTATAATATATCAGAAGAAATAATTTATAATCAGGTTAAGTGGATAACTTACATCTGTTCTGTCAAATCTTTCAAACAAAACTACACGACCACCACGGTCTCGAGTAGCAAGAAGGTCCCTAAATTTATCAAATTCTATAGCTGAAATTATATCAACTGCAGACAGAACATGAAAAAATGTCAGTGTTAAGTAAATGGTTTAAGATCTATGTCATACTCAGCAATTCAAATGGGTTCAGTTAGGCAACCAGCGATGGATTTATTAAATTGGGATATTGATGCATAATCAATTAACCACTCAATCAGTAATTACATACTTTTGTTTCAATAAGACTAATTTCCGAGCTGAGCACCTCCTTGAGCAATTTTAGATCTTCAGTTAGCTATAATACATAAAACCCACGGCACAAAGTAATTAAACCAAGCCATAGTTAACTTAAATGACATGCTTGTGTAAACCATTTGTGTTGCTTTTACAATAAAACTAAAAGTAACAGAATTAATATATACGAATTCTGAAAATATATGCAAGTGAATAGAATAAGGGCTTTGGCAATCCATATATAGAATAAATACCTGCACGGTTCCATGTATGATCAAGTTTCGTGACATTGGCATGCATAGCTTCTTGAACATCAGCATATAACAATCCAGTAAAAAAACCTTACATGAAGAATGATTCAAATGAACAAATCACATAATCATATATGAAGGAAAAAGATCACACCTGGGTTGACTCTTTACAGAAGGATCTTCAAATTTAAAACCCTAAAATCATAATAGAGTTTCTCTTCATGGAGAGAGTTAAACAAAAATTACTTGACCTGACAAAGGATTGGAATTGTGCAACAACTTAGGTTTAGGTTTTTGCATAATTATTGATTATCTGATGATGATGATGGTCGCTTACTTATATCGAACTAGACGAGTGAACTAGACAGTATCCGTGCATAGCAGCTATGCACGACAAATAGTTTATTTATAGAAGTTTATAGGTTATGAATGAAAAATAATAAAAGTTTGAAGATTTGAGAATTAAACATAATGTTTTGAAGCCCGATTTGACCCGGGTGGTTGAACCGTTCCGGTCGAAAAATTGGTCGATTTAAACCTGGTCGACTTGCTAGGTAGGGTCGAAAACGAGTCAAATTAAACCGGTTTAACCCGTCGGGTTTGAAGCGTCCCGGGTCAACCCGGTTTGTGATTTGTATTAATTGGTTGTATTTAATTTGGTAGATATGTTTTTAATTAGTTGTACAATGTGAATAAATCATTGTACTTTTAAGTAATGGCGTGTTTTAATGAGAGTATTAATTACATTTCATAATTTCCTTTAATAAGATTTTTCAAGATTTCACATTACTTACTTTTCAATTTTCCACTTTTCAAGATTAACCATTTTTCCTTTATAGACGTGTACCCGTGCATAGCAACGGGATTTTATAGCGGCATTTAATTATAATGATATTTTGGTTAAGTGGTACGTGTAACGTTATGTGTAACCAAAATATCACTATAACTATCTGCCGCGATAAAATTTGGTTTCTATGCACGGGTACTCGTCTAGTATTTAAAAGTTTGTTTTTATATACGTGTGTATTCATTCTTAAGTTGACAAAACGATTTTACATTTCCATGTTTTCTTTTATTAATTATTCATTTAACTTTCCATGTTTTTAAGTTAGACAAAAAAATTGAACGTGTAACGTAAGTTTTCATGTTTTTATTTAAGTTTTGATTAAGTTTTTAAATTAGAGATATAGACGAGTACCCGTGCATAGCAACGGGATTTTATAGCGACAAATAGTTTATTGATAAAAAAAGTTTATAGGTTATAAACGAAAAACAATAAAAGTTTGAAGATTTGGGAATTTAACATAATGTTTTGAAACCCGGTTCAACCCGGGTGGTTCAACCGGTTGAACGGTTCCGGGCAAAAAATGGGTCGATTTAAACCGGGTCAACTTGCAAGGTTGGGTCGAAAACGGTTCAAATTAAACTGGGTCAACCCGTCCGGGTTTGAAGCGTCTCGGGTCAACCCGGTTTTTGTTTTAATTGGTTGTATTTAATTTGATAGATATGTTTTTAATTGGTTGTACAATGTGAATAAATTATTTTACTTTTAAGTAATGGATAATGTTTTGAAACCCGGTTCGACCCGGGTGGTTCAACCGGTTGAACCGTTCCAGTCGAAAAATAGGTCGATTTAAACCGGGTCAACTTTCTAGGTTGGGTCGAAAATGGGTCAAATTAAACCGGGTCAACCCGTCGGGTTTGAAGCGTCTCGGGTGAACCCGGTGTGTGTTTTAATTGGTTGTATTTAATTTGGTAGATATGTTTTTAATTGGTTGTACAATGTGAATAAATTATTGTAATTTTAAGTAATGGGGTGTTTTAATAAGAGTATTAATTACATTTCATAATTTCCTTTAATAAGATTTTTCAACATTCAACATTCAACATTACTTGACTTTTCACTTTTCCACTTTGATCATTTTTCCTTTATATGTAGTATAGATGAGTACAGGTTCTGTTTTTGTTGACAAAAATAATAAATTGTGGCTGACATTTAGGGATACGCTTATATTGGCATGAAATGATTAATTATAGACGAATTAAATTCCATAATGCAATATCAATTATGACTTACAACTTTTATCACAATCATTAGAATGCTCTAGCGGTTGAGGTGTTGTTTATTCGTTCCTACAATCCCAAGTTCAAATCTTGGCTAATGCTTTTTTACATTTATTAAGACGAAATTTTGAATTAATTTGCTTATTCAAAACTGATGAAACAAAATAAATTAAAAAAATGCATTGTGATGACATGACTGATAATGAATGACTGGGCAATGACGTGTGAGGATTGGCATCTAAGTACGGATGGTGCGGATTAATCACAGCCATCCATCTAGTCAACCACCTTATCTTTAGTCAAAAAAGCGGAGTGGCAATATCGTAAATATCCCGTCTTTTTTAAAAGTAGTTAATATCATATTAGCTTTTTTTTTCTTAAAAAAATTCAAAAAAATCTGAAAAAATTAAAAAAAGAAAGAGGATAACAAGTTATTAAAAATCGCTGAAAAAAATTTCAAAAAAAAC
>LBNU01015630.1:15432-38167 GCA_014162995.1 Artemisia annua
TTTCAGCCAGGTAATACTTAATAGTACATTGGTGGTTTTAAGTTCACTGCATGCCTTTATGGTGATGTATTCCCGAATACATCTTGATCCAGAATTTATTTTTGTTGGATGTTAATGAATATTACTTTGTTACATTAAGTAGACAGTGATCTGTGCATGGATTTTATTTTGTTTACTATCTATAGGTGTCTTGGCAATTCACATTTAGTCGTTAACATAAATACCAAATTCGCCAAGGAAGCTAAACATAAAATACCCAATTTCCATTTCTCACTCATCAAAACATAACATAAGCTCATTATTTTACCAACAGTGGATGTCTAAATTTTTGACAGATAAAGGAGTGAAAAGTTATATTTTTGGCCAATAAAAAGGACACCATTTTTTTTGCCCAAAATTGTTCAGAATTGACCCAAATCATTTTCTTGTTAGAAGCTGGATATCTAAGTCCTCTTTATCAGTGAGAAAGTAGTGGACACTTTTGGTATCATCTGTTACCTTTTATTTTGATAATTTTCCTTACTATAAACGCCGCCGATTTTGAATACATTCTTCTAGACTTCTAGTGCAGTTCAGTATGCTTAGGGGCAGTTTACCTGAAGAAAATAAATTGAATAATCATCGTTGTTAGTTTCATTTTTTTCCTCACGTTTTTACCTATGTTGATTATAATATTTTATGTTTTTCAGCATTCTCAGTTGAAACACCATATAAACAATTATGGCATCAATGTGGTGGTCCTCATTCATATGTCCCCCGTGAAGGGGAAAATGTTTTATACTTCCCATAGGGCACCTTGAACAGGTTTGTTATTTAGCTTATGTGTTGCTTTCTGGAATAGAATTTTAGCAGTAATGATAAAGTGTTTCCCCTCCTAATGGCAATTGATAGTCTAATAGTATCATTTCACATAATATTCTTGCTATGCATTGATTATGCGTTTAATAGAATCTGAAATGACAGTGAATTGTTTTTTTTCTTCCTATAGATAGAGGACTCTAACCAGCAGCTCCCAGATATTTTATTACCAGCAAAAATCCTTTGCAAGGTGCTAAATGTTCAACTATGGGTAAGTTTGTTGTTTTTACCGAGGATTTCACCATCTTGTCCATATTGAAGTTATCTGTATTTGTCATTGTGTGTAACTGCATATCTTACTTATTAACCTAGTCATGGTGGTAACTTGGTCCTTCTGAAGACTATAAACTCAAAATATAATATAATTTTATTATTTATTTATTTATTTATTTATTTATTTTGTGAATTATATAGGATCATTGCCTCCTCTTAGGAACCTCTCAATATCCATATATTCCATTTTGCTTTATAAGATTTTAAACAAACAAATAGTAATTAGTGGTTTCAGTAATTGCGTTATTTATTTACTTGTTCAACAGAAAATATTTGAGTTATATGGTGAAACATTAAACTGCCATGCCTTCAGTTTATCTTGCAAGCAGTAATTAGGAGTAATATGGTGATGTATGTTTCTTACAACTGCTACTGCCCTATCACATTCTCTTAACTGTTAAGACCGACTAATGAATCCGCTACATAGAAGAAAAAGCATCATTACATACTCTTAAATGTTATGACTGACTATTGAATCTGGATACATGTTTTCAGGTTGAAAATGAGCAAGTTTATGCTCACATAACTTTACTGCCCCATCAAGATGTGAGCACCGTGAGTTATATTTAGATAACATATTTGACCTTTAAAAAAATATATCCTCCCCAGCTTTTGGTCTCTTAAGTTTATGTTCTTTTATTAATCAGCAAAGTGAAGCAGCGATCCCTGATCTTCCTGTGCCGGAGCCTCCTTGTTGCAATGCCTGCTCGTTTTACAAGACACCTACTGCCTGTGATACAAGTGCACCTGGTGGATTAAGGAAGCATACTCAACTTTCCGTCCTTACCACAACTCACCTTGCTATCACTGCAGGAAGTCTTTTCAATGTTATCTACAGGCCAAGGTATTCATTAGCCTTATCTACTTTGTTAATGCGGCGTTAATAATAGTAAAACACCGATATTTATATGTTAAGTTCTTATTCTATTTATTTTTCAATTTGAACGAGCTTAATGTGTTGGATTCTTAACCCGGGGGAAGAGTGAGATCACAATCTTTTCTTTTTTGCATCACTGAATCTGACATAATTTTTAAACAGGGCAACCCAATCTCGTTATATATAATGACATTCATTAGTTAACTTTATTAATTTTATTTTAATTGTGTATTTACTGATTCTAATTTAATCAAATCTGACACTCTAAATTGTTGATTTATTTTTTTGAAGTAGAAAATAAGTATTTTTTATTAATTTTTTGTTGTTGATTAGCAGAATTTAGTATCGTTGACTTTTTGCAATGCCTGCGATTCAGCATTGTTTGAAAGTCGATCCGATTGAGCTAAAAGTGGAGATGGAAAGACGGCTAGGTACACAAAAGGCGGAGATGTATTTTAATCTGCTTACGCAGTATTTAAGTCTCAAGGGAAATCGGAATTTGATCAGCATTGTGTGCATTTGATTGGTAGAGAGAATGTGAGGTATCATAATGAGCTAATTAATTAAGGCTATTATGAGAAATGCTGCTGTTTGCAAGACGCCGCCGTTGGCAAAGTAAGTTAAGCGTGATGGTGTGAATGGCATTGACCCGAGAAATGGTTTGCAGTCGCTTTGTAGAGATGTGTTCTTAAACCCGTAATTATTCTTCCAACAAATGTTGGATCCCGCATTAGGTTCGAGGTTCTTAAAAAAGACCCACCTGAATGGGAAAAGAAGGAACTGGAAAATTACATTGCTAAAGATATCTACAAAGGCAATGCCTCTGGACCAACTAAGGTGAAGTTTCACTATACTGTTTCTTTGCACTGCTGCTTTCTACATTTACTTTTATGTATGTTATCCATATGTTTTAGTTCTCACTTTCTAATACTCGATAATCTTGTCATATGGCTTGTGTACGGATTTGTTTTGTCAAGTTTTATTGCAGTAAGCTACATGACTGTTTATTCAATGTCTGAATTCCTATATTTTTGTTCTTTTTTCTACCATATTTTATTGGATATCATATGATAAAACTTTTTCTTGTTTGAAACAGAAAGCTGTGAAAAAAGTTATAAAAAGAGCAGAAAAAAATGCACAAAGAGCACCTGATGTACCACAAAGTCTGTCACCACCACCTGCCACAGACGCAAGAAGAAAATCTGAACTGATATCCAAAGTAATAATGAAAAAGTGCCATAGCATACTATGTCATGTACCAGCTAAGGATACCAAGAAGGTCTTGTCTGACCTTGTGGGAAGGAAATTCAACTCTGAATATAAGGATCTAAGGGTCATTTTTCAAAATGTTAAGTTCTTATTCTATTTATTTTTCAATTTGAACGAGCTTAATGTGTTGGATTCTTAACCCGGGGGAAGAGTGAGATCACAATCTTTTCTTTTTTACATCACTGAATCTGACATAATTTTTAAACAGGGCAACCCAATCTCGTTATATATAATGACATTCATTAGTTAACTTTATTAATTTTATTTTAATTGTGTATTTACTGATTCTAATTTAATCAAATCTGACACTCTAAATTGTTGATTTATTTTTTTGAAGTAGAAAATAAGTATTTTTTATTAATTTTTTGTTGTTGATTAGCATAATTTAGTATCGTTGACTTTTTGCAATGCCTGCGATTCAGCATTGTTTGAGACTCGATCCGATTGAGCTAAAAGTGGAGATGGAAAGACGGCTAGGTACACAAAAGGCGGAGAAGTATTTTAATCTGCTTACGCGGTATTTAAGTCTCAAGGGAAATCGGAATTTGATCAGCATTGTGTGCATTTGATTGGTAGAGAGAATGTGAGGTATCATAATGAGCTAATTAATTAAGGCTATTGTGAGAAATGCTGCTATTTGCAAGACGCCGCCGTTGGCAAAGTAAGTTAAGCGTGATGGTGTGAATGGTATTGACCCGAGAAATGGTTTGCAGTCGCTTTGTAGAGATGTGTTCTTAAACCCGTAATTATTCTTCCAACAAATGTTGGATCCCGCATTTGGTTTTGTGTCCACGAGGTTCTGAAAAAAGACCCACCTGAATGGGAAAAGAATGAACTGGAAAATTACATTGCTAAAGATGTCTACAAAGGCAATGCCTCTGGACCAACTAAGGTGAAGTTTCACTATACTGTTTCTTTGCACTGCTGCTTCCTACATTTACTTTTATGTATGTTATCCATATGTTTTAGTTCCCACATTCTAATACTCGATAATCTTGTCATATGGCTTGTGTATGGATTTGTTTTGTCAAGTTTTATTGTAGTAAGCTACATGACTGTTTATTCAATGTCTGAATTCCTATATTTTTGTTCTTTTTTCTACCATATTTTATTGGATATCATATGATAAAACTTTTTCTTGTTTGGAACAGAAAGCTGTGAAAAAAAGTTATAAAAAGAGCAGAAATAAAATGCACAAAGAGCACCTGATGTACCACAAAGTCTGTCACCACCACCTGCCACAGACGCAAGAAGAAAATCTGAACTGATATCCAAAGTAATAATGAAAAAGTGCCATAGCATACTATGTCATGTACCAGCTAAGGATACCAAGAAGGTCTTATCTGACCTTGTGGGAAGGAAATTCAACTCTGAATATAAGGATCTAAGGGTCATTTTTCAATCTGAATCAACACGTCCTCTGGATTTACTGACCATCGAATCTAGATTTCTTCATGGCACATATGGTGATTCACACAAAAGAGGACCAGTATTAACTTACTGTTTCGATTATGACAATATTATTAACCAGGAATTTCAAGCTGGAATATGTACATCTCAAAGTACAAGTTGGATGAAGACCCATGCTAATGGAACTCTTCTCATGGCACAGAAAGTTTCTAAAGAATCAATGGTAAGTCTTTTATGTTTAACTTGTTAGTATTTGCTAAGTAAACTATATTGTTACCGATATAAGGATTCTTTCCCCAAGAATGGCACCTTTTAAATATTAATATCACATGCCTTATTAAAGCCGGACATTGGTAAACCATTTGGTTACTATTACTCTCACCAGCCCAATCATTTTGTTACCTAATCCAGAGGTTAAGATTAAAAAAGGGTATCTTCTCGATTCTTAGGATATATATGTTCTTTAGTACATAGTAGTATAAATTGTAAGAACTGTGATTTTTATGATACAATAAATTATTTTTTTAATTGATTTTCTTCAGTTTGTTTGAGTCTGTAGTAGATGTGGCAAAGTACTAAATGGGCGGTTTGGGTAACAGATTAAACCGGTATTTAAATGCGTACCAGGAAAATGTTTGTGTAGCGTTTAATTATAATTATGAAATGAATTGAGTGACTTTGGTGTTATGTGTGTAGGAGTGTTGGAGAAAATTCTTGGATTGTGATGGGTTTCTGGGTAGAAGAAATCCAGGATCGTCCAGAAGAACCCAAGGTGAAAATTTTCCTTTATTTGAAAAGGTATTGACTGCTACTGATACTGGGAAGAGTAGGTGGCTGGTGCTACCGAAGAATTGTGCGGAGGTTAGTATATATACACATGTATCTGCTTAGCATAACTGACAATAGTACATGTTCTAGTTTCATCGAAACCACATCATGTGTAGTAGTCTTTATATATTGATATTTTACAGCAACTTTTTTCTTCTGTCGATGATCAAGAATCAAAACGAATAGTGTGTTAAGACACAGATGCTAAAAACGACTAAAATGGACAAAATGAATAGGCATAATAGTATTATATGCAATTAAACTCCTTTTTTATAGATCTTTGAATGATAACATTGGCAATGATCATAAATGCAGGTAAATTCATCAACTGTTCTAGTGATTGTCATGATTCGGGAAGAACCATCAGTGACACCGAACACATAGATTCTAGCTAGGCCTTGCCCATGTGTATCGAGCCGTGGACGCCTATTAAAACGCACTCCTAAGCTACTTCCAATGCCAAACGCAGCTGATACTCCTGCTGGCGAAGGTGCTTTCGGATCTAAACGAAAGCAACCCAAAAGGCATCATTTAAATGCAATTATTGCCCGAGAAATATCAATGCCACGAATACCTGTCGGCACAGATGATGGATCAAAAAATGCAACTTTACCATCAACAAGAAAACGAAAAGATGGTACATATATTGATAGCCAGACGAAACAAAAGGCGGTTAGACCTACATTGCCATGGTTCAACGAAGGCCAAATAACTTTGAACTGCCGACCAATTTCCGAAGCGACATGGCAACCAACATAACCGTCTTCTATCAGGTGTGGGCGTGTGGCTAACGCTAATGGGTTAGGTGTGTCTGAGCCAAGTGGGTCAGGTTCTGTGGTGGGTAAGGCCAGTCGAGCGAATGGTGTGGCTCTTTAAGCGGATGTGGTTAACCCTAATTGACCAGGTTTTGATGGCTAGGTTGGTGGTTCTGGGCCAAGTGAGCCAACATCTGTGGCGCGTCAGGCTAGTGGGGTGTGACCAAGTGGAACCCCATGGACCTCACAGTTGAAGAGGCTAAGAAATTCATGAGAAGCCAATGAATTCTGCCTTGAAAGTTGCTTTTTAGTTATGAAAATAAATTACGAGTCAATTTTTTTAGGAATATTTGAAGATCAAGTGGATCAAACAAGCCAGAACTCATCCACAATTTCTCAATGGCTTCAAAAAGTTGCTTGACTGTCAGAGTGGCGGTTGTTGGTAGCTCATCGATGTGAAGGTTGTTGGTATTGACTTTAAAAATTACATTCATTCTTGCCTATTTTTTAGGCGAGTTAGCGTTTTGGTACTTCTTATAATGATTCATGTCTTTAGGGTTGGTTCTATAAGGGCCGAATTAGGTTAGTTCTTATACGGGACGGGACCGTAACTCTTATTTTGTTCCAAAGGTGGCCCTACAGAACCACGCATGGGAGCAACACCCCCTCAGCTGCCTGCCGCTCTATGATGCTCAGGCCCTCAGGACTCCGCTATTGGGTTAATCCCAATCTACCCATATTAAAGGTCAAACCCGAAAGTCAAAGTCAAACCACAGAAAAGTCAACTGCTGGAAATAACTGCCAAATAGCAGTTACAAACATCAAAGGGATGTGTCTGTTGGATCGAACCAACACATCTCCTCAAATGGTACCCTTTCATATCTTATATATACTTTAGAACATGTAATTACAGAATTGATGACAGATTCTTATTTCAATTTATAGCAAAGTTACATCTTTGATTATTTCGTATATTGGTTCTTTGTATCTTGGTATATTGTGACCACCGTTAGACCATAGATCCTACGTTGGGGCCAATATCCGCTCCATAAGGCTAGTTAGATTATCAAGCAACTTGCTCTCTAACACAACGTACAAGAAATTTACATTATAGCAAAGCTGCAACAAAACATACGAGAAATATACCGGTTCAAAACAGACCAAGAATCGGGCTTTAAGCAGGCCTAGGACCGGGTCAGGCCAGACTACAAATGGTATCAGGCCGGGCTTTGGACCAGTCTTTGAACCGAATGTTGGCCTGGTATATATAGGGCCTGGTTAGGCCAGGCAGGCCGAGACGGAACCTTATCGAGCAGGGCTTTTATGGATCGATCTCGAGCCGGGCCTCGGGCTTTGTCCAAATTGGTCATCGGGAGACACCACATATTATGTGAGTGATCACAATCCGTAAATATGGTCTCTCAAATAAGATTAGTCATGGTCACGTTCTATGTGTTTTGGTCCTTCTGTGACTGTCTTGATTCTTTGACATGTCAATAACATGTATTACAATTGCCTTGTTAGTTTTTCTATTAGTGCTACTCGGCACTTGCAATATATATCTGGTCACAATCATCTGGCACGTAACATGATTCAGCTGGTTGCTTTTGCATGACTTAGAAATATACACAGTAACCAGTGGTAGAACAATGATGATGGGCAATCTCCCAAGTCCCAATATACATCTAAGAATTTTACATTTTTCTTGTAAACCTCTTTAGGGAAAAGCAAATGATATTATTAAAGTAGAGGAACCCTAGATATGTCTCCAAGATTTGAAGAAAAGTATTGCATCCTAATGAATGTATCGACTGGACATGAAGTCACACTTGGGATGAATTTTTTTAATTGTGTAACCCCTAAGTACTCAAGCTTCTTTACCACCTTTCATTTCTTTGTAAATTTCAAAAGCTTCCCTGTTCTGGTAACAACTTCTAGTTCGGAGCTAATGGAAAGTTATGCCATTAATTACAGAGCCACCCAATACCTGTAAGGTGAAACCGGTCCCCAATAAAGCATCACAATGATTTCTTGATGATCATGCCTTCCTAAATCTAATGTCATCGACCTATGCCATCAGAATAGTATGCTTGCCTTGTTGAAATTGGTAGAAAATTAAATAGCAAGTGTCATCTATACACATCCCAAACTACAATCAAACTTGGATACTAATAACCATCCTAATTAAGGACGGAACCAGGACACAAAACGACCAGGTGCACTTAGAATAAACTAAACAATACTACAAACACAAGTTTTAGGGACCGGGTGCATTTAAAAAAAAATCGAGGTTTTAACAAAATTAATACTATGCAACAAAAATCCATGGGTGTCCCGGGACACCCCCCCCCCGGTTCCGTCACTGATCCTAATCCCCACGAAACACTTCTATTCAAAATAAGATGGCTGTTAGCCTCGCTTTTTTATAAAGATAACGTCACACAATTGAAATGGACTAGATATGTAGTAAGTCGCACCCATAGGGACTACTTATGTACATTAGGCAAACATGTAGTGTGATGAGCCTATAAATACCCCTCATGACTCTCCATAAGGGGTGTGGGAAAGTGTGTAAGCTTCATTCTTTAATCAATCTAATAAACACATAGTATTCTCCACCTTTCTCTCTCTACTTTCTCTCTCTAGAATAACCATGTATTTCGATCAACCTCGACCTCCTGAAAGTGTTTCTTGGTTATAACAATGGCCTTCTATTTATAAAACAAGTACTGTCAAACACGCTATAACACAAATAATTGTTATGAAACTGAGACCAATTAACATAGTACATGCTACTCTAAGAGAACGGTGGTTTTTCAAGTTCAAACACACCATTCTCTTCAGTTGAATAAGCATATAATTGAACAATAGTGTTAAGAAAAATGTTAGTCATTCTATTTTGACAGAATTCCTCTACTTTGTGAATTTGATGATACAAAGAGTTCAAGTGTTATTAGACTAGTTTAGCATGTCTAGATTAGTGTAGTTGTAACAATCTTAAGTTCTTGGATTGAAGGGAAGAGTATTTTTCAGCAAGCTAAAGAAATAACTCTCAAGCTTGCAATTTTTAGCTCATCTCAAAAGTGAGCTCAGTTTCATAGTTGTTGATGCATAATTTGGCGCGGACTGATTCAACGACTCTCCCTGGGCCGTTAGTCGTCTTCTCGAGCCCTAAATAGACCTGTCAACAAAGAGAACCCGTTAGGAGTGGACCCGAGGCCGTAGCCCCGGGATCCACCTCCGACGGTCAAGTCAGTCATCGATGCGATGTAGCATATATGAGTTAGGTTTAGGGTAACCTGTTATGAGATAATG
This sequence comes from Artemisia annua, assembly GCA_014162995.1. Lineage (NCBI taxonomy): Eukaryota > Viridiplantae > Streptophyta > Magnoliopsida > Asterales > Asteraceae > Artemisia > Artemisia annua. Next base: position 25,018 of record LBNU01015630.1, read on the forward strand.
AATAAGGGGATTCCNACAATTTTAACCGCCTAATAACCACATTATAGGATTTACACGAGATCTCATAGGCTAGTCGACGGAACCTTAAACGACGGAACACTCTAAGAGTCGGAGATGCTTGTAACCAATCTTACCCAAGTCAGTTTGTTGAAAATATTGTCTTCGTGAATAACTTTCCCATATTCAAAAGGCCGCTTGTGATTTTAGAACGCTCGATCATCCTCAAACTCTTATTATGAGACAAACAATTGGAATAACCATTAGTCTACAGTACTAAACTTGTAGCTTTATTTAAACTACCCGAGATATACAAACTCCAAAGCAAACCAACACTAAACACACACANAGTAGATATTCGTGATACCCAGGCATTAGGGTCGAATAGTTTACTTTGGAAAGTGATAACACGATTCCAAGTGATATCCGGTAATCATTAAATTGGTACGTAGCTAGGTATTGATTATCTTACCCTGTTCTGGGCTAATAACAATTAACACAATCTCCACGTCTCAAACTTTGATTAGCTTCATATACCAGCTATTTTCTGGTTTAATGTATGTGCACATATAAAAAACTTCGGTTACAACCTTAATCGAGTTTCACTACATGATTCTCCACCATGGGGATCTATTTCTAAAATCCGCCATGTTAAAGAGATCAACATTGTTACATACCTATAGATGAAAGAGATAATGTGTTAGGAGATATAACATGTTAAGCATGGCAATTAAAATTTAGTTGCTTATTCTATTTTCTTTCGCTAATAGACATGACTAAATTCTTCCTTTCACACCGGGTTTCGTCAAAGCCAATAAGGGACCACCTTTCCTTTCTTGTGCAGTCTCCGTAGAAACCTATAGAAAGCAAAAATGATAATTTATTAGCACATAACCCATGCCATGCTCTAACTGTGTAACTATTAAGTATCAAGACACCCAATGGTATGTTTGTTCAATGATTTTATAATTATCTATGTAATTTTATTTAAACTGCCATCATTATATTACAATTTATAGAAGTAACCTTTACTATATTTAAAATAAAATAAAAAATGACTAAAATGAGCATCATCAATATGAGCACCATTAGTATCCTTTATAAGAAAATAATCACAACTCCTAACTTGGTCACCACAATTTACAACTCACACACCAATATATGCCAAATATTTATACTTATACTTAATCACAACTCCTAACATATCTATATACCCCTTGCTTTCAGTTATTAAAAAAGTTTGCTAAAGAAGTTTTTCATAATATCTTATGAATCTCACAACTTCGATATGAGTAGATTGCCCAGAATTGGATTTCCTCTTTTCGTAATCTTCATTTCTTTTACATTTAAGTGTAGGGCCTAAATCAAGAACATGTCATTTGTCGGTAATAATTTATTGCACTTACAATTAAATAAGCATCAAAGCACACTGAAGCATATTCAAGAATAAATCATACATTAACTACATAAACATGCGCTACAAATCCCGCTAATGTTTACTTATCAAAATGATACATGATCTTTAATCCTCAGCCTTTAAAAGTAGTCTAAGACACCATGAATTCAGCTTAATTAAATTGTCAAGCAACTACCTTAATATGAGTCATTCCATCAAACACGTATACGTAGTATGCATTACCAAGGCACCCAAAACACATATATTAAAACCAAAAATTCGAATTGGGATTATTATATAAATTCTTTAAATATGAATATTGAAAATCATAACTTTCGGTTAAGTTAATCGTATACTCATAACAATCTAAAAGAGAATTAGACATTGTACATACCTGAACATTGAGTATTCCATTTATTATGAAAACCCTAATTACAAAAGCATAATCGAATTAGGAATGTGGTTAGTATCACAATTGATTAATCGTTGATTCATCATCCTTTGCGTTCAGCATTATCTCTTAAAACACCAAGTACATTAAAGTAAAATTAGAATTTGATGATCGGATCTTCATAACAATATTCATAACAATATACGTGCTTAGAAGATTTTGAACGGAGATGATACTGATGAATGAAAAGTATACAATCAGTCATATAAATTATGATATAGTTCCTTGTTTTGAGAGATTTTTTCCTTAAATTAATGAACATAATTTTGATTTTGAAAGTTCCTTCAACCATTTTGTTGACTATTTCATCCGAGAATATTTTCAAAATATTTCCAAGACTTGCTATTTTGGTATTAAATGCCACGTGTAGTTTTGAGGAAAATTCAATTGCATACCCTTTTTTTGGTGCATACCAAGGGACAAATCCTCACCCTCCATCCTTTTTGATCTAATGGCTTAGATTAATCTAATATTTAATCACTTAAACCTAATTTTACCCCACCTATATAAAGTTTTATTTTATTTATTTTTTCCCCATCTGTTTTTTTTCACACACAGTTTGTGTGTGTTTTCTCTCAACCAACTTCTCTCTATAATCTGTTACTTTTCCCTCCATAATCAGTTATCACCGCAACACCACCGCTACACCATCGTTCCGATCATCATCACCATCACCATTCCAGTCAACATTCCGATCATCATCTCATAATCACCTCTCGATCATTATCATCCTTTTTTATATCTTCTTTTGATTTGAATGAACCATTTGTTTTCAGAAGCTGATTTGATGGATATTGTTGTTGTTGATAGTGCTGTTGAATCGTTTGTTAATTATGTGGATCAAGTTATTTAACATTCTTTGTGATCAAGTTGCACACCAAGTGTTTGATGAAATGTGTGAGTGAAAAATATTTGATAATTTTGTTATCTGCTATTGTAATTTTGCTTATTAATTAAGTTGTTTGTAACACCCCAACCCGAGAAGGGCTAAAGTGTAACATTATGGAGTCAAATCAGAACACAAGCGAAACCGAGATACATTTCTAATACAAAGTATACAAAGGTTACAAGGGAAAAAGAAGACTAAACAAAATACAAAAGGGAAACAACAAAACTAAGCCCAAAATAAGTCTACTTCTAAGCGTCTCTAAGTCCAGCAAATGTCTAACAGGGTGAAGTCTTCTAAGCCCAAAAACAAAGCCTTCGTCCATAACCCAGCTTCCTACTAAACCTGCCGCAGGAGAAAAGAAATGCGGCTGAGCTTAAAAAGCCCAGTGAACAGATATATATAAACGAAGCAAAAGATAAGGAACAAAGAATATCATAGGGTGCATTGGGGAAAAACAAAAGGTATAATAAGGATGATAAGAATAAGTTAAAGGTTAGGTTATATCAGCATTCTACCACGAGCCAAACAAAACAGAACAAAGTCTTCAGCAAAGTAACCATGGAGTGATTAACTCCCAAAATGATGTGAAAGGCGTGTTTTGCACACAGCACCAGTCACCAAACCAGATGTAGTAGCAAATCATAGTAACCATGGAGTGATCAACTCCCAAATAATGTGAAAGGCGTGTATTGCACACAGCACCAGTCACCAAACCAAATGTAGTAGCAAATCAAATCTAGGATGCATCCATACGCCCCTACCCAAACCAACTGCAGATCAAACAAAGGGACGGTGTGGAACATCACTCGACCACACTGGAGTCATGACATTGGTGCATCAATGCCACGGTCATGTTACCTTCATGACTAGGAAACAAAATGCTCGGGTATAATACTAAAGAGTCAAAGGCAAATCAAATAAAAAAGTCTAGGTCAAATCAAAATATCATAATCCAAGGTGCATAGCAAAGGTTCAGGTCAAAGGTTCAGAGTTCAAAATTAGAGTTCAAAATCAAAGGTTCAAAAGCAAAGGTCAATATCAAAGGATTAATCATCAAAAGGGTCAAATATCAAAGGATCATTGTCGAAGGGTCAAATATCAAAGGATCATTATCAAAGGGTCAAATATCAAAGGATCATTATCAAAGGTGTAATACCAACGGTCAAAATGGAGAGGTCAAAGCCAAGGTTCCCAATCCACAAGGTTCACTATCCCAAGTTCCAAAGTCCCATAGTTCATAATCAAAGGGTCATAATGAGATCTTAAACCAAAAGTTCAAGTTAGCAGATTCCCATAACTTGTTTAACAAAAGGCTTGTAGTACAATTCAATTTAAGAAGGTTTATAATAAAGGTTCATTTGGAACGATCTTCCAAAAGATGACATTTATAAAATGATCTTTAATAAAGATTTTCATGAAATGTTCTTCAAAAGTTGTCTTTATGAATTCATATAATCCCATAGATAAGTGGTCTTAAATCATATTAAAATGCCGTTATAAATAGTTTCTCCTTTAAATGTTCCCATATCATAATTAAGAAAAGAAAATTTCACCTCCCGTTAAAATATCCCAAAGGGTATCCAAAGTCTCACAAAAGTTCAAAGGTTAAGGCCAAAAAGGTTATCAAATGGGTCATAAGAGTTCAAACGAATAACAATAGGATCACAAATACCGGTGAAGCACATCAATCATAGGGCCAAGTACGAAGGATCATAATCAAGATCAAACGGAATCATAGTACGATAACAAATCAAAGACAAAGTCAAAAGAGAGCAAATGTACACTCTTACTGAAAGAGTAAGGAATATCTGTACCTCAGTCCAAATGCAAAAGTAAGATCAAATAAACAATGACAGAAGGATCACTCCCGCTTCACGGAACCTATACGAATTAAATACCAAATATTACTTTAAGTTCATATGAACTAGATTACTCATTGTAGTATCTTTCCATTTTTAGTAACTTTCCCAATTTAGCAAGTTTCCATATTTAATAAGTTTTCCGATTTAGAAATATTAGTTATCTCTAGTCAAAATTACCATTTTATCAAGGTAAGGTATTAAAGTGGCGATATTTAAAGATTAAGGTATTTAAGCATAAATTGTCAAATGTCTAGTTTTAAAGATAACTTAAGTAATTTAAACTATTATTATGATAGTTACCAAAGTCTAGGGACTTTTGTACCTTTTTAGTAAAATGTGGGGTCAAAATGTAAAAATCATTAAAGTTAAAGGTTAAAAGTGCGAATCTCATAATTTAGTTTTATTAGCAATATACAAACTTAATACATATCTGTTCTCTTATTCGAATGATAGAAAATAACTTGCATTAAAAACGAATCGATTCGCCTCTTATATATGCATGCAAAAATATCATTCCTCGTATATCCTTATAACAAAACCATGGCCAAAAACGACTCGCACCCTTTATTCATTTCCATTACGCAAATTTCTATAGTTCATTCTATTGACCCTCTTTGTGATATTAGAGTTAAGTCGAGACAACATTTCTTGCTGTTTGAAATTAAGCCGAACCAAACATCTGTTTGTTTTAGAAAAATAAGCCGAGACCACACCATGCATGTCAACAGCCGATTAATTTCATGCAATTTTCTCAAGTTTTCAGATTATTAATATTACAAGTAACTTGTTATACTTTCTACCATCTGTAGACAATTTGTCTAAGGTTTTTTTTCTGTTATTTTATGTGTGAATTCAAATGTCAAATATATATCCTTTCTTGAGAACATGCCTTCGTGCAAAAGAGAGAAAAAAAAAATACACAAAGAGAAAACATTACAGCCGATTATCTATGTTTTTATTTTTGATATTTCATGCGTTATTCAGGTGTCCATATGTGATCTATTGCGTCCATGCATACGCATAAAACATGCAGCAGTAAAAAGAAATAAAAAGACACGATCGAACAAGAATTAAACAAGGAGGAAAATGAACAAGTTAGTGATACGTTACCCTCGTAGCCATGAATAAGAAAGGAGAAGAACGACTCGATAGAATACCCAATACCACCTTCGAGTCTGTCACAAACCCTCGAGCCAAATCAAATGAACCACGTCCAAAAGCCCTCGACTTGGCAACCCTTTCAAAACTCACGTACGTACCCCTATATCTAACAGCAACACCACATTCGAGCCGCACTCGTGAGCCTTCTTGTACCCTTTTAATCGACAGGAAGAAATGGAAAAAAAATAGAGAAAGTATATGGCCGCCGGTTTGCTTTTTGGTGTAGGTTTAGGGTTTTGAAAAACAATGTAATTGTGTTTTAAAAAAACAATATGTGATTCGGTATATTAGTCAAGTCAAAGGATGGGCTTCAACTTTGGAAAGGGCCTAATACTAGGAGGAAAATAAGGAGTGATTAACCACTTTAGAATGTAGACCAAATTCTAGTTGATATACACATTGATGGGCCGAACATTTGGAGTACACATTGCATATGGTTAGGTTTTTAAATTAGTGTGTAATTTAGATATGTTTACCTGTAATATTTTTCTCAATATAAGATTTAATTTAGGCACTTTATGTTTAACTTAGGTACCTTAATTTAATTTACGTTATATTCAAATATTATGCAGTTGTATGATTGTATATGTTTTTAAGATTTCAAAATTTGAGGGGTATTTAGGTCATTTCAGATTGTAGGGATTTTAGGGTTTTACATTGTTAGTTGAATTTATGTTTTTAACTGCATTTGAATGCTGTTTTTGTGTCTAATTGTGGTTTTGAATCTGCTATGTAGCATACGTTTAGTATCACCAGTGATACCACCTGCAATACCACCTGTGATATCACAGGTGATATCACTGGGGTGATATCACCTGTGTGTCAGCTTTCTTCTATTTGTTAAATCAATTGTGGTGATGGAGGAACTTGTGATATCACAAGTGATATCAAAGGTGTTTGACCTTCTTCAATTTGTTTGTGGAGATGTTGGGCTTTTTTGAACCACAATTGCAGTTGCTGTTGATTCTTTTGTTTAATGTAGCCATTTTTTTTTTTGCAAATTGCAATCACAAATAGTTTGGTGACATCGTCTCTTTTTATGTCACATACAAAACAAACAAGTACGATTTTTAACTTGTAATATCTCTTGTGATATTTCATTGTTTTTGTAAATTTTGTGTATATTATCACCTGAGATATTTCTCTTTTCAGGTACATGATAGTTTTTGTGCCTTTTACTACAATTGACATTCACAAATACTGTAAATGTTTTTGCTGATGGTATATGTGCAGTATCACTAGTGATATGTTTTATATATGTGTAGTATCACTAGTGATATGCTTGATATATGTGTAGTATCACCAGTGATATGTTTGATATATGTGTAGTATCACCAGTGATATGATTGATATATGTGTAGTATCACCAGTGATATGTTCGATATATGTGTAGTATCACCAGTGATATGTTTGATAATCTGTTTCTTATTGTTGGAATTACTGATAAGCTGTCTATGATACTGGACTTCTTTTGTAGACAACCTGAGAGAGCTAAAGTCAAACTTGAGACTGATTTGCCAAGTCTTCCACCCCGAAAAGTTTGTGATATTGTTCAAGATTTTATGGGTATAAAGAATCCTCCTAAAGGACATAAGAATAACCGTATTAAGGGTGGACGTGAGAAAGCTATTGAGAAAAGTAAGAACCAAAAGAAGGGTTGTACCTTGTAATTTAACTGATCATAATAGACATACTTGTCCAAACAAGGGAAGAGTTTCAAATGTCAATGGGGCGGCGGCGTAGTTGAAAGTGGAGGCGGCTTCTCAGTCACTGCAATTGAAGTATTAGTTTTTTGATTGATTTATTTTTTTTACTGAATTGTTAGGTTTATTTAATAGCATTGCTAATTTTATCCTGGACTTGTATATTATTTGTTATACTATTATGTTTTTTTTCTTCTGAATTGTTAGGTTTACTCAATAGCACTAGTAAAATAAAGCTTCACAAGTAAACAAAAAAACCTATAAAATATATAAAATTTCACAAGTGATAATACAAATATCACTAGTGATAATACACATATACAGTTCAACTTCAAATATCACTGGTGATACTACAGGTATGACACTTTTCACATTACCATATTAAAGTAAATACCACTCAAAACTTTATCAAACAAATATTCACAAATCAAGATGGATTAAACAATTGCTCGCTATGGCCCATTTCTATGAGTTTGAATCTCTTGTGACAAATAACATTCGGTCAAACTAAATACCTACTATTGACTTCGAACTTGTCAACTATACACATTTATTTATAACCGTATAAATTAAAACATAACAACGCAACTGTTTTCATCAACTTGTTGTATTTACTTTTGTTCTTCAAAATCCGTCTTCTCCATTGGTTCATCATCCAGCACCTTCATTTTATTCCCAGATGCTTTCGGGGGAACCTTTGATATTCACATGCGATCACATATCACATGTGATATCACAGGTGATACCACCTGTGATATCACAGGTGATATCAATTGATATCACAGGTGATATCACTGGAGATATCACTGGTGATATCACATGTGCGTCAGCTTTATTCTATTATGGTGGTGGAGGAACTTGTAATATGACAGGTGTTTGAGCTTCTTTAATTTGTTTGTGGAGATGTTGTGCTTTCTTCAATGGCAATTGCACTTGTTGATTCTTTTGTTTGTGATGCTGTTTTTTTGCACAGGTCTCATTCAAGTCTGAATCAAAATATTTTCATAATTTTTGTTAGTGTACGAATAGTTCATTTGTTTTCAATATCATATGTCAAACAAATAACTATTTGTTATCAAAATAAATATACTACCAATCAACAATAATTTAACTGTTATATCACAGATGATACACTACCAGTCAATATTGTTATCAAATACCGCGGTAAAACATTTTGAAACATGCAGATATCACTAGTGATACACTACCAGTTAATATTGTGATTTGCACGGTTAAGTCAAATACAAATATCACTAGTGATAATACACATATACAATTCAACTTCAAATATCACTGGTGATACATACGTATGATACTTTTCACTCACACATTTCATCAAACACTTGGTGTGCATCCATGTATACAAAGCTTTTTACTCAGAAACTCAACCAAATGTAAACACTAAAAAACACAACCAATAAAACAACTAAATAATTAGTCGGAAGCATCGTACCTTCATCTCGACATTCAGTTGGTTCATTTTGAACCGGTTTTTTTCATGGATCTGCTTGTGCACTCGCTGATTCTTCCATTTTTGTGTTTTATTGATGATTTGAACGGTTAAAATCGGTTGATTTTGAGTGTTTGTTGCAGTTTTTTAATGGAAGTTAGAGAGAGAAAGTGAGATTTTTTTATACAGATTTTTGTTGAAAGTGAGAGGTGTAGGGGTGGGGTTGGTGGGGTAAGTTTTGTGAATTAGCAGAAGTGGTCCCTCCGTGTTTTTTTATTCTTAAATCATGTTTTTTTGATCCGACGGTCAGGATTGATCCATTAGTATGTGGGAGTTTTTAGGTTTGCAAAATAAAACGCCTCTCCTTTATATTTGCTATCTTTGAAGCTTGAGGTCATATTATGTAACGCACACTTTGTACACGAATGACAGTACGATTCGTGTAATATGGAATTAACATGAGAAAACATGTGAATCGACATCAACTATATGATGTCAAAAAGATAAGTTCACAACTAAGGAAATCCAAAGAGACTTCCAACGTACAAAGTTTAACTTTCCATCAATAGACACCAAAAAAGTGGTCAAGAAGGAATAAAATGATGCACTTGATCAGCAAAAAGCTTTGCTTTTTCAAGAAAGACACTAACAAAAAAATAAGCAATGCACAAATTCCAATGCATGAATGCTATTGCTTCCCATACAAAAGTGATTTACATCACAAGAAAGAACCCAAAATAAATCTTTTGCATAATGCACATATAAGTTATATATTTTACACAAAGCAGTTACTTAGCACTCAAAAAGCCACAAAGCATTCAAGTTTCTCTAAATATATGCCTCTTCAATTCACATCCTATATCATCTTTTAAGTTAATAATAAGTTAAGTTGTTAACATAGTACTTTGATAAACTCTTTGAAAACATGGTTAGGAGGAAAGGATCAGAAAGGCCTTTTGCTCTCTACTATTGGATCATTCAAGTTCTAATAGTTTTGAGCATAGTCGCGGTGGTAATTTGGTTAAGCACGAGACCGCGAAGCCCCAAATTCACCATCACAAACGTCTACACTAACCGAAATTTCTCAAAAGCTCAACAAAACGAGACTATTCAAAACAGCTCTCTTGGTTTTGTGCTTGATATCACAAATCCCAACAATGGCATGACCATTTGTTATGTTAATATCATTATGAAGTTACATAATGATGGTTTTCTTATTGGGAGCAAGTCCGTGGAAGCGTTTTGTCAAGGGCAGAAGAAAACTGTGACGAAGGAGATGTTATATGATCTTGACCAACAGGTCCGTGTGGGTGGTGATGATGGTTTACGTGTGACCGTGGAGACTATGATCAAGTATCATATCTTTAAGTGGAAGACAAAGATTCGCCATTTGGGGTTTGAAGGGTTTGTAAAAATGGGTAAAAACTTTACTGAAAATATATATCTACACAAGACACCATACGTGACGGAATGAGTAATCTGTATGTGAACTTAGTGTCTGAAATAGCAATCAAGAGATATGTCTCTTATATTAGTACACATATAAGCATTGTTCGGTTAATTTGTTCGAATTCAGTGATTGATATTACATATAGTAAGAAGTTGCAAAAATCCCACATGTCACTATAATTTGAAAACCAGCGTATAGTGAATCTTACCACGTTTATTCACCCATGTGTTACAGGCATATTTTGTTGATGATTACTGAAAACTTATAGATACAATAAGTACGCAACTGCAACAAACTCACCAATACATGAAATGTAGATCACAACCTTTGAACGCTATGTAATTAAGGGTAATCATGATGTTATTAAACTTATATCTATACAATTCACCGAAACAAACAATTGAGGTCAAAAGTAACAAGCATCTATGTAATGTGCAACCCATGCTATTCAGTATTTTATCTACAATTATCAGGGTCTTATATAAGTAGTTAAGCACTTGTCTTACCCAATTCAACCCGTGAGGTAGGAAAACTTACCCAACAGGTTAGGATTGCCAACTCTATTATACAGTAATGTTACTTTTCAAAATTACTAGAAAACTGCCATATATTCAAAATCATCCAACACAAGTTTATAACTAGTAAGAAGCTTAATATTTTAGTCTGCAAAGGGTATTAATAAAGAACTACAGTAATTATTAAGTACCGGATGATTCAAGGATATCCGTTTGGCAAAAGGTGGATGGTGGATTCATTCTGGATACTGTAATCAGCAATTGTAAAGTCGTCATAAAGCTGCTTCGTACCAAAGAACATATTATGGTGGGATGCAGGAATGCCTACCAAATATTCAATCTTCGCTTTCACTTTGCTGATGGTGTCAGAGCTATCAACATCGAGACTCATAATTTTGTTAGGGAACTGGATAAATATGGTCAAGGATGTAACCACAAGATAAAGGACAGATTCCCTCTTGATATTGTAGTCATCAAGGGTAAATCCGTCATTAAGTCTCACTCCGGAAAACATCAGCATCTGGTGGTTTGGTGGGATACCTACCTTCTCATGGATCTGTGCTTTCACATTGCCAATGGTCTCAAAGCTTCCAACATCCACGCTAAGTGTCTTGTCGTTAAAGGTATTCCTAACAAATATTTTCATCAATGCAACCACAAGATGGAGGGTGGATTCATTCTTGACAATGCAGTAGTCAGCAAGGGTAAATCCGTCCTCGAGCTGCTCTTCAGCAAACAACAGTATCTGTTGGTCTCGTGGAATGCCTTCCTTTTCCTGGATCTTAGATTTTACATTACCGATAGTGGTACATCTCTTCACCTCAAGACTAATAATCTTTCCGGTGTGGGTAGCGATGAATATCTTCATCCATCCCTTTAACACAAGATAGATTGTGGATTCATTCCGGATACAGCAATCATAAATTGTATAATCGTCCTTGAGCTCCCATTCGGTGAAATACAGCAATTGTTGGTTCTTGGGAATACCTTCCTTTCCTTGAATCTTGGCTTTCACGTTGTCAATGGTGTCATAGATATTGACTTGTAAAGTAATGGTCTTTCCGGTGAAGATCTGAACTATTATCTTCATATTTTCCTTATTTGTAAGTACAAGTTCGAGAGTGAACCCCCAATAAACGTGGTAGTTTGAAAGGGTATGGTAGTCCTCGAGCTCGTTTCCAGCAAAGAACAAACTTTGCTGGAGTAAGGGAATACCTTCCTTATCTTGAATCTTGGTTTTCACGCTCTTGATGGTTTCAGATCTATTGACTTCAAGAGACATCGTCTTCTCATCAGAAGTTTTGATAAATATCTGCATGCATCTTCCCAACCTAAGCACGAGAAGGAGTGTGTATCCCGTTTGGATGTTGTAGTCAGCAAGGGTACGGGAATCATCCAGATGCATTCCAGCATAGAAGAGCTTCTGTCGGTATAGGGAGATACCTTCGCTTTCCTGGATTTTGGCTTTCACGTTGCTGATTGTGTCAAAGCTTTCAACTTCCAAACAAATTGTCTTTCCGGTATGATCCTTCTGAATGAATATCTTCATCTGTAAATTAAACGGAAAGACAAAAGACAATAAAGATCTGAACAACAACTTCAACTATTACTGAACAGATATCAGATCATAATCTAAAACGACACATTTCATATCCATGCTTCCAACCTAAATGATATAACTTTGAAGGTAATAATCTTTTAACACATTATTTGCTTATCATTCCAACTGACTATAAATTTGATGCCATCTCTATCACTTCATGTACCATGCTGATGAAATTCTATATTATAATAAGGGACAAGCTAGCAATTAGTCAGTAATTAATATCAACGGAACATTTATATGGAGTGGTATTAGTAGTTACAGATTCCTTTTGTAATTGCGGTATCATAGAAATATAATAAGTTTGCATGATTTTGTCATTAACATGAACCTAGAAGGACAAGTAAGTTTCAAAATATCAAGTAGTATTTGCAACATTTTATTTTTTGAGATCTAGTAATTAAATATATTGAAAAGCTGCTAAAAGGTTTTCTTTGCTGCAAGGGAGATTTAACAGAAGGCTAAACTAGCTTGGAAGGATGTGTACAAGCCTAAAAAATCAAGGTGGATTGTGTCTCGAGTCATTAGCTCAGGAATGGATGAGGGTATAGGGCAAAGGTTTATCACCATGGACAAATTTGCAGCGTCCACCATATGTGCAAGCACCATGTTGGAAATTATGACACACCTCAAATCCCGAAGTACTCATAGTAGTATTAGGTTGTTTGAGTCC
>LBNU01015631.1:28075-47522 GCA_014162995.1 Artemisia annua
TTAAGCGTTATCATTCCTTCACAAACATCAACTAGCATTTCATTAACATCCTTCCCTTCTTCCAAATCACTAATATTGATCCGTAACTCACCTAGTGCAAAATCAATTGTACACTTGGTAGTTATAAGAAAATTTCTACCAAAGACAACCTCCGGTTCATCGGCATTCATGTAATCCAAGACCACAAAGTTACATTTGAAAATATGACCATGTATATTCACTTTAACATCTCTCACTTCTTTCCTTCCATAGCTTCCATAATCAAGTCTAACAAAGCCAAGCTTGTTAAGCATCTCTTCCGAAATATAGTTATCACTATACTCCATGTTCAACTCCGCATCCCATGCTTTTTCTCCTTCCACCGCACAAGGTGTAGCATACCTCATGTGTGTAGCATCGTACTCCTTAGTTGGTGCCTTAGAAAAAATAACCACCTTTCTTTCCTTCTCCTTCTTTGGATAACACATTTCATGTGGCAAATAAGAAACATTATCACCAATAATCTCTCCTTCTTCTAAATCACTCTTAGCCTTCTCTAACATATTCTCTAACTTTTCAAAGGAATCCCCGGAATCCTTGAACATATCCTCCAAATCTTTCAAGTATGCCGAAATCTGACTTATACTCTCCATTTCACCTAAGCAATTACTAACTATAACATAACCATCAAAAAAAATCCAAACCATTAGCATGAGGGTTAGTTGTAAGCAAATAATTCTTAATATGAAACAAGAATAAGTATATTAACAAACTTAAAACACTAAGAATTGAAAACAAACTAAAAACTAAAAAGTGCAAAAAATTTAACGAGAGTTCCAACCGGTCGGTTAGACGTCCAACCGAATCGGTTGATGAAATTACCACTACCAACCGATCGGTACGAACCCGTAACCGAATCGGTTGGTCATTCTGACCAAAAATATATTTTATTTTTTTTTTTAAAATAAATAACTAAAAATTAACTACACTTTAATCCTATCATTAATGACTTATTATTAAAAACTCTTAATATCTCAATAATAATTAAAACTAAACATTAATTCTATTTAATTAAAAACTTAAACATTAATCATAATAACTATTTTAACTACTCATAATTACTAACATTAATAGTCTAGAAACCTAAATAATTAACTAAAAGCAGTAATTTAAAGAAAATTAACTAATAAAACTAAAAACTAAATTTTACCGAGCTGCCAACCGAATCGGTTGGTTGTCCAACCGAATCGGTTGGAGCAATCTGTCTAAAAAAAAACTTTTCCTTGTTAAATCAAATCCGAATTATAAACAAATTAACGACTAAAATAAAGAAAACTAATCAAATCCCCGGCAGCGGCGCCAAAAACTTGATGTGCGTTTTTGCTAGTGCAAGTTTTAAAATTTATAAACACGATTTATCCGATTAATTCTTTAGCACATACGAGCAAGTATACTCGTCCGATGTAATAAAGGTGGGTAAGTCGAGATCGTCCCAAGGGATTTGTTTATTTATAGTAGAACTTGTTTATTAACAAAGGTTGTCAATCCTTGTTTGTATGAATATAGTTTTTTTTTTAAAAGAAATCAAATAAGAACTAAGCATATACTTGTGTATAATTCCATGATGAGGTCTAGGAGTATTATTGCAATTATGAATATAAAGTTTGGTGTAAAACTTGTTATGATGCGCAACTAAAAATGAGTAGAAATACAATCGATGATGTATGTCATGTTCTAACTACTACTAAGAATTCAATCTACTAAATGACTCCTTTCGGACATATCAAGATAGTATGACAATTCTATAATCACATGGTTGTTTAGAAAATCAACTCTTTTCTTATGAATTCCTACGAATCCTTTCGGTCCTTTTTCGTGATGAAATCTTCTCAAAATCCATTTTAATAAGTAAATAGGATGGTTGTCAAGCATCATATTCCATACTAATTCGTGCACTAATGTTTTGGAATAAAAACAAGTTGAAAATCCTTTCGGACCTATTTCCCAAAGATTGTTTTTATCAACAAATTAAGCAAGATTAGATATTACTTCAACAAACTCATAAAATAGATATGTTTTCATGCATCACCTTTTTAGTAAAAGAATACTCCATAACCAATCACATCATACACACAAGTATATCACAAATTACTCCATAGCAATCATAAATAAACACAAGTAGATAACAAAACTTTCATTAAACGTAAAGTAACAATTGTTCATTATAAGAATCAAGGTGTACATAGTCTTGAGAATTACAGTGACAAGAATCACGTGGAACTATAGCAACCACACTCTAGATAAACTATTCACCACACTAGTGAACAATTCCCAACTCGAACCAAAGATTGAGACTTTACTCAACTCTTTCTGACGTTTTTCAAACTTAGTAACCTTAGAAAATGAACTAGTAACACTTTAGTGTAACAATAATATTGATAAAAGATGGTATATGTAATCTAGAGGCTAAGTACTCATTATATAGCCTCATAACTCTTCTCTTCCAAGCAAAAACGTCCCATGATAGTTAATAACCAGAAATGATCAGCCACCAATGATTATGGGGAGTAAATACACCTTTAAATGCAATTTTGTAACATCAGTCGTTCCCCAACCGATCGGCTAGAGGTCCAACCGACCGGTTGGAGCCTTTTGGTCAATTTCCAGCCGATCTGGTTGCGGGTTGCAGCCGATCGGCTGGATGCCTCCACTATGTTGTTTCTTTGACTTTTCTTCGCCGATTCTTTTCGCATGTGTTTCCTTTCTTCGTGGCATATCTTGGTACATTAGAACTTGATATTTATTTGGTAAATATGTATAGAAAGCTCGTCTATATCAAATCCTTTGTCCATGCGTTAATTTCATCCTTCTCTTCCATTCGAATCTTTCCCCAACAAGCATGATCACTTCGTTTCTTCACTTTTAAGTATCTTTTCACTGCTTTTGGCTATATTTGCATGTATAAACACTTTTCCATGATTAAGTAACAAATGTATACAAATATGACCAATTTCCATACGAAAACCAACAATAACGCTTCTAAAAACATGTTAACTTTGAGCGTTATCATACACGTACACATTTGCCAATTAATTTTCTGTTCACGTTCAGTTAACTCAAATTTTGCACGTTGTTGATACATATTCACATGATCTTTGAGAATATTAATCCTAGTGGTTAAGGTGTCATCATTTATAACAGCAGTATATTTATCATATTCACAAGTATCAATATTAACGGAAGAGTCATCACTTGGTAAAGCATTCTCGGCGCTTTGTTTCAAGTATTGCTCATATGGGACAACATTACTATTGCCCATATCAGCAGAATTTGAATCAATAGTGTCGGTGTGTTTTACTTTGTTATGAGTCCTTTGATTGTGCATCACATCGTCAACATGTGTATCTTCAGATGCTCTACTAGATTCATCAGACTCTTTATTGTTATCCATATGTTGTTGTTTCGAGGAAACATTAGTGTTTGTCAAACCAACATCATCTGGCGTGACAATACTAGTTTGATGAACCTCATCGAGTATCGTTGGAATGGCACTTGTTTCATATGTGTCATATAATTTGAGTACCTCAGAAATGATGGATGATTTGGAAGATCCTGATTGATTTGCCGATGTGACCGCAGATGTAAGCTTGGCCATAAAGATGGTTTGTGCAGTAGGTTCATCATCAACATCAGAATCAAATGCATCGCAATCTTCAGCCTAGAAGATGTTCGGGTCATTTAGAGCAAGATCCTGGACTGGTTGATCATCCACATCAGCATCAAAGGAGTTTCCTTCATCACCAGCAAGAAAGANNNNCAATAGTGTCGGTGTGTTTTACTTTGTTATGAGTCCTTTGATTGTGCATCACATCGTCAACATGTGTATCTTCAGATGCTCTACTAGATTCATCAGACTCTTTATTGTTATCCATATGTTGTTGTTTTGAGGAAACATTAGTGTTTTTCAAACCAACATCATCTGGCGTGACAATACTAGTTTGATGAACCTCATCGAGTATCGTTGGAATGGCACTTGTTTCATATGTGTCATATAATTTGAGTACCTCAGAAATGATGGATGATTTGGAAGATCCTGATTGATTTGCCGATGTGACCGCAGATGTAAGCTTGGCCATAAAGATGGTTTGTGCAGTAGGTTCATCATTAACATCAGAATCAAATGCATCACAATCTTCAGCCTGGAAGATGTTCGGGTCATTTAGAGCAAGATCCTAGACTGGTTGATCATCCAAATCAGCATCAAAGGAGTTTCCTTCATCACCAGCAAGAAAGAGCAGCTGTTCCTCATCCAATTTAACACCATTCTCTTGTGCTTGCATCAACAACATCTTATCTTTGAAGTAGTCGGAGTTCTGAGGACGTTTTGGTTCAGTGCAGTTTCTTGCAATATGACCTAGCCCACCACAATTGTAGCACTTGATTTGCCTTCCTTGTCCTTGATTGACATTTCCCATTCTGTTCTGAGCATTTCCTCGGACATTTTGTCTTCCTTGAACCACAACACGCTCATCTTCCACAACATCAAGATTACGTGGATTAGATGAGGTTCTGAGTTGATTGTTGGTATGAGGAAGAGTGCTTCTGAAGTGTTGAACCAGTAGAGAGATTTGATTGGAGAGGTTATCAATTCTCTTGTCCATATAGGAATTTCCCGATTCTTGTGAGTTGGTTTTGACACTTGCTNTTTTGGTCTTTTCTATACTTAAACTAAGGTAAAAGATATGTGTAATTTAGCACATATCACTTCACAGCCGTGACAAATCGATCCCATTCTGGCGACATGTTATTGACGAACTTTGAGTTGAGTTGGATGTTGGGCATTGTCATTCTGATCAATCTCATGTCATTCACAAGCTTGTGGAATCTGACATAGTAATCATTGATGCTTTCACCAGGGTTCATCTTAAAGTGCTTGAATTCATCGTACAATTGAGACTCACGATCTTCCTTTGTTAATTTTGAACCAGCTAGTAACATTTTGACATTGTCCCAAACAGCTTTGGCCTCAGTGTTGAAGTTAATCAGTTTGTATATGTCCTTTGGTAGCCCTTGTACCACAATGTTTGAAGCACGAATATCAGCATCATATCGTTTCTTTTCAGCTTCATTCAGATCATTGTATGTACGAGGTCTGTCAATTCCAAGGGTGACTGTTCCATCATCACCAGTGGAGATAACATCTCTGGTAGTGCCAATTTGGAATGGCCCTTCATCAATTGATCTCAGAATGTTCTCCCCATTTTCTTTGCCTTGACAATACAAGCGAGTTCTTTGTGACCAAGACTCATAGTCCGTTCATTCTAGCATTGGAGGTCGAGTGTCAGATCCAGCAGCTTGAATATCATCAATAGATGTTACAGTAGTCATGATGACAAGGTCTTAGATGGGATTTTACAACACACGTGACTTAAACCGAGAAATCGATTCTTTCCCGGGATTTTACTAAAGTCAACCAGGAAAACCGCTAAGATAGGTGAACCGCTGGTACAGTAACCGCTGACAGTTAACCGCTGACAGAGTAACCGCTAGTAACGTAACCACTGAAGAGTAAACCGTTGATGTAATGACTGCTGAAACTTAACCGCTAAGACTTAACCGCTGATACTTAACCGCTGGAATAGTAACCGCTGGACAGAGTAACCGCTAGTAAAGTAACCACTACTGACTTAACCGCTGAGTAGTTAACCGCTGTGAGTAAACCGCTAACACAGTANTGACAGAGTAACCGCTAGTAACGTAACCACTAAAGAGTAAACCGCTGATGTAATGACTGCTGAAACTTAACCGCTAAGACTTAACCGCTGCTACTTAACCGCTGGAATAGTAACCGCTGGACAGAGTAACCGCTAGTAAAGTAACCACTACTGACTTAACCGCTGAGTAGTTAACCACTGTGAGTAAACCGCTAACACAGTACAAAGTACAACGTAATGCTAGCTCCACTACTTGTACTTAACCGCTATTACTAACCGCTAAACACCCAAACTAACCGCTGTGAAGTAAACCGCTGGAAGTTAACCGCTGAAACAGTACAAAGTACAGCGTAATGTTCGCTCCACTACTTGTACTTAACCGCTACCACTAACCGCTAACTACCCAAACTAACCGCTGTGAAGAATACTTTAACGTGGAGCAAACCGCTGGCAAGAAATAGTTCCAAAACCCATTCGTACACTTCACAAACGTTAGATATAGTCCAACCAACTGATAAACTAGATGAATCTAACCTTTCTAATCCTATAAGTACAAGAAAGATCACAAGAAACACCACAAACGAGCACCAAAATGAGTCAAAACCACCCTAAACTAGTAGAAACCCAAAACAAACCATACACCACAAGTTCTATGATCCCTAGGATGTAACCATGGCTCTTGATACCAATTGTAGGATACTAGTTAACATCACAAACACAAATATACTTGTGGTTTGGCTCGTTGAAGGTAAGAAAGAAAGAAAGAAATTCTAGAGAGAGAAAGAGATTAAGCCTTGAGAGAAAACCAAAAAAAAGAAAATAGAATTAAGAGAGAAGGCTTACCCTCTCCAAGGATGCAGAGGGGTTTATGTACATGGGTTTTGCCACTTGGGCTGCGGATCAGGTATACAGTGGGTAAAGACCCGTCCTTCTTCCGCGAACTAATCTAATTCTAAACTACGTATTACTAACTAATGTAACTACTACGAGCTAAACAATGCTTAATCATATCTGGGGTGACCGAATCTTTCTTATACAAAAATCGTATTCCTAACAAATACCCAACAAAACCTGCTATAGTGATCAGTGACCACCAAGCAGAAGTACTTATGATCAATACTTCTGATGGAAGTGGGACCAAAAAGATCCATGTGTAACAACTGAAGAGATTCTGAAATTGTGCTCACTGCAGTAATGGCTTTGTATGATGCTTTGTGTTGCTTTCCTTTGTTGCAGGCAACACAATTGTGCTCATTGGTGAAGACTTTGGTTGGAAGTCCATGGACCAATCCATGTTTGGCTAACTTGTTGATGGTCTTGAAGTTTACATGTGCCATCCTTCTGTGCCATTTGGTAGATTCATCCAAGGATGCTTTTGCCACTAAACAAGCTTGATCTCCTTTAGGCTGGACATCATTCAAATTGAAAGTTTATAGATTGTGACTCCTTGGAACTTTTATCAAAATCTGACTGTCATCAGGTAGCTTGAAGTCCTTAGAAAGCACAAAACAGTCATTCTCAGTGAAGAGAACATTGTTCTTTGTGTCACAAATTTCTGAAACTGAGAACAAATTGAAGTTTTGTAGCTCCTGCACATAGTAGACATTTTCAAAGTCCAGCTTAGAGGTCCTAATGGTTCCTTTCCCTGTAATTCCCATTTCCTCCTCCAAATTGTACTGTGCCTCCAGTAATTGGCACAAAATCATGCAACCTATCTTTGTTCCCACACATGCTTCTAGAACAACCACTATCTACTATACCCACATCTTTACTCATAAGAGGATGATCCTACAACAACAAAAAATATACAAAAATGTTAGTATCATAGGGAGACTCAAGTCATGAATAACTTGGGCCTGCCTTGTGGATCATAAAAGTGAGGCCATGTAGATGAATGAGATCCACCATTGTTCTTGATTCCCCTGTGTGTAGATGGTCTATGTGTTCTCCAAGAACAACCTGCTGAGGGCTTAACAGCAGTATCCTAGTATGCCCCCCCCCCCCTCATATATATTGGGTCATAAACACTGGCCAAAAACCATTATGAAAGTAAGAACTTAGAGGTCTGTAAAATGGTCTAGCAACATGCCTGTTTCTACAGTAGAAGAAGGTCTAGGGAAAGTTCCTACTATAGGTTACTTTAAACCTTTTGGATGTCATGTGACCATTTTGAATACCAGTAACCACTTAGNCATAAACACTGGCCAAAAACCATTATGAAAGTAAGAACTTAGAGGTCTGTAAAATGGTCTAGCAACATGCCTGTTTCTACAGTAGAAGAAGGTCTAGGGAAAGTTCCTACTATAGGTTACTTTAAACCTTTTGGATGTCATGTGACCATTTTGAATACCAGTAACCACTTAGGAAAATTTGATGGGAAAGCTGATGAAGGGTATATTGTTGGCTATTCAGCTCATAGTAAGGCTTACAGGGTATATAATATGTCTGCTCAAAGAGTAGAGGAAACTCTAAACCTGAGATTTCTTGAAGAGAAACCTAATGTTCAGGGTAAAGGTCATGACTGGTACTTTAACCTTGATTATTTAACTGACCATTTGGGCTACACTAGATTCAAATCTAACCAATCTGCAGGTACACAAGTGTCCCCCTCTAACAATGCAGATGCCCTGGATGATGACTCAGATTGTGACTCTGAGTGTGATGAACAAACAATTGTTGTTCCCTCTTTTCCTACCACTAACAACTTTTTAGGTTCTCAAGACAAAGTGGCTTCTGGTGTGGATGATTTGAGTTATGCAGAAGATCTTGCTAGGCTTCAACAGCAAGAACATGCAGCAAATGAGGAAGCAGAAAGGCTTGGCTTTGAGTTTGCAAAAGATGCTAAGGCACTCTTGAGGCAAGCTGCTCTTGACACCCGCAGAAACCTGGATTCTGCTGATGGTTCTCCTGTTGCTACGGTTAACACCATTTCTGCTGGTGAATCCTCTGTTTCTGCTGATACTACCAATTCAGATGATGGTTTTTCTGCCGGTCCTCCTGATTCTGCTGATTCATCCATTCCAACAAAAACATCTCTATGTTTTGAAGAGCCATTCACACGATTTCCAAGCCGCACAGATCTTGGTAATCATCAACAAAGTTCTGGCATCTTCAATTCCTCTTCCTATGATGATGATTTTGCTCCAACTATAACCAACCTTCAGTCAACTGTCACAGTCAACCCCTATGCAACTAAGAGGATAAACACTATTCATCCTCAATCCAATATTCTTGGAGATCCCAATGCCATGGTTCAAACTAGAAGTACAGTGAAAAAGACCAAGTTTGGAGAATGTGCTTTTATCACTTACATTACTACACAGAAAAGGTACAATCATACAGACCAACAACATTGTTTGTTTGCTTGTTTCCTATCTCAAGTTGAACCAACCAGCATTGCTCAAGCACTCACAGATCCAATTTGGGTAGAGGCAATGCACGAAGAAATGCAACAATTCAAGAATCAGGATGTTTGGGTACTTGTGGATCTTTTTGAAGGGAAATATGCAATTGGTACTAAATGGATTCTCAAGAACAAAAGGGATGCTAGGGGCATTGTGGTAAAAAAAATAAGACTAGACTAGTTGCTCAAGGTTTCAGACAAGAGGAAGGAATTGATTATGATGAAGTCTTTGCACCCATGGCAAGAGTTGAGGCAATTAGACTATTCTTGGCATTTGCCTCATATATGGGTTTTGTGGTTTACCAAATGGATGTGAAAAGTGCTTTCCTCTATGGCAAGATTGATGAGGAGGTCTATGACACTCAACCTAAAGGATTTGAAGATCCACAGAATCCAAAGAAGGTGTACAAGGTTGTGAAAGCTTTATATGGACTTCATCAAGCACCTAGAGCATGGTATGCAAGATTGTCCAACTTTCTTTTGGAACATGGTTATAGAAGAGGTGCTATTGACAAAACCCTCTTCATATAGAAGAATTCTAGAGATATCATTCTTGTGCAAGTTTATGTGGATGATAACATCTTTGGTTCCACAAAGGAAGCTTGGTGCAGGGAATTTGAAACTTTAATGAAAAGTGAGTTTCGAATGAGTGCTATGAGAGAGCTTACTTTCTTTTTGGGGTTACAAGTGAAGCAAAAGCCTGAAGGAATTTTTATTCATCAAGAAAAGTATGTGCATGATATTCTCAAGAAATTTGATTTTGAGAATCTTAGGACTGCAACAACACCTTATGAACCTCCAAGGCCCAAGAATCAGAATGAACCAGATGAAGCTGTGAATGTTCACCTCTACAGATCTATGATTGGTTCCCTCATGTACTTAACTGCTTCAAGGCCAGACATCACATTTGCAGTCAGTGTTTGTTCTAGACACCAGGTCATACCATTGACTTCACACCTGAATGCTGTAAAGAAAATCTTTAAGTATCTTAAAGGTCAGCCTAAATTAGGCCTTTGATACCTAAGAGATTCTCAATTGGTATTGGAAGCTTATAGTGACAGTGATTATGCTGGTGCCAATCTGGATAGAAAGTCCACTACAGGAGGTTGTCAATTTTTAGGGAGAAGGTTAATTTCTTGGCAATGCAAGAAGCAAACCATTGTAGCTACCTCATCTACTGAAGCAGAGTATGTTGCTGCTGCCAATTGTTGTGGACTAGTGCTTTGGATTCAGAATCAGATGCTTGATTATGGGTACAACTTTATGAACACCGAAATCTATATTGATAATCAAAGCACCATTTCAATTGCTAAAAATCCAGTTTTTCGTCAAAGAACTAAGCACATTGAAATTAGGCACCATTTTATTAGAGATGCTAGTGAGAAACACTTAATCCAGGTGCTTAAAATTTATACTGATAACAATGTGGCTGATTTGTTAACAAAAGCTTTTGATGGACCTAGGTTTAACTACTTAGTTGTCCACATTGGGATGGTTAACCCCTGACTGCTTTGTTTAAGGGGAGGCATAAGCCTAATGGGAGGCATATGCCTCAGGGAGGATTGTTATTGTTTATTATGTATTTAGTTATGTTTTGGTTCACTAACTTGTTTTGCAGATTTATTATTGTACAAACTAACCATTACTTGTTTTAGTTTGTTTTGTGTGTTTATTTTGCAGACATTTGTTTCTGCTGATAAACCAGAGACACTTCCTGCTGATGCGACAGAGCCACTTGCTCCTGAAGGTTCTTCTCATCAAATTGCTGATGCTGCTCCTGAGCACAATTCAACTCCTGATGTTGGTGTATCTTCACCTTCTTCTACTATTGGTAACAGACAGAAGAGGCAAGGTAGAAAGAGGGTTTCTAAGGCTGTGGCTCTGCTAGCTGAGGATAGTTCTTTTATTGAAATTGCTGAAGATGATGGTGAGGAACCTGTTCTTTGGGTTCCTCTGGTGAAATGGGAACTTACTCCACTTGCATTTGGTCATGGTCATGTGAATACTGTTTATAGGCAAGATGGTTCTTTTAAGCATTTCACTTTTTCCAGTGAAATCTTACCCATGGTGGATAAACAAGATCTCTACAATTTG
Source organism: Artemisia annua (assembly GCA_014162995.1). NCBI lineage: Eukaryota > Viridiplantae > Streptophyta > Magnoliopsida > Asterales > Asteraceae > Artemisia > Artemisia annua. The sequence continues at coordinate 39,266 of LBNU01015631.1, forward strand.
TATGGCTGGGTGACCACTTATTTCAGCAAATATCCAGAAGGTTGTGGTTTGTTTTTGCTTGGGGATCTGTATGTTCTGTTTGATTCCTCACATTATGTTGGGAAAGGCTTCAAGATGTGGAGAGGACAACAGTCTTGGGGTGTTGCTAGTTGGCAGTATTTTCCTCTATCAAATGTGCATATGGTCTATACTATGGCTGGGACAGTTCTGTATATGTGGGCATATGTTACTTATCCTCTTACAGCTGGGGTTTTGAGACAAATGCTTGATGTAAAATTGACTCTTCCTACTGATATGGTGGGCAATGATATGACTCATGCAGAACAACTGGTCCACACCATGAAGAGGAGTCTACTTGTCAAACAAGAATTGGCATCTAAGTATGGCATCCATATTGAATCTTCCATGAGGTAACTTATTTTGTATATTTTTTATTTCTTTCTTTTCTTTTTAGTTAAAAAAAAGGTTTTTCCCTGACTTTTCTTTGTAGAATTTTCCACTCTTTGTTGTATACAGGTTTATATGGTTTTCAACTCACCATGATGTTGACTGTTCCATCAAAGAGTTGGCTACTCCAAAGGGTACAGCTTTGGTAAAGACACATCAAATCTGTTGATAGCTGTAATGGTTTGCTAAAAACCATAGGGTACTTCACTCACCCATGCTTTACTGCTGAGGGTGAAATGGTTTTCAATTCACCATGGATCTTATCCTATGGAAATCCAAAGAATTGGCTAGCCCACAAGTATATGGCTTGTGGTAAAGGCAGTGGAAAACCATATTTGGTAATCAATTCACCAAGGTAATTTCTTACCAAAGGATTGGCTAGTCCTGAGCAAACGGCTATAGGTAAAGACACAACAAATCCGTTTATAGCTGATGATTTGCTAAAAATCATATGGTTATTAATGTACCATAGTTCTTGGACTTAAACATTAGCTACTCCAGTAGTAATGGCTATTGGTAAAGAGGCATCAAATCCATTACTTTTCAATGATTCACCTCTCACAGGAGTTAACACACCTGGAAGTGATGAGAATAGCATGAAACTTTTGAAATTGATGTACCTATCTGTCATTGCTGCTGCTGCTTCATGTTGCTGCTGAATTTGTTGCTACTCAAGATAGGAGTTGCTGCTGATTCATTGTTCTTAAAGGATGGTTACTAGTTGCTGCTGATAGTTAGATTTGGTTGCTGCTAGTTACTTTTTGTTGATGCACATGTTACAGTTTCAATCCTCACACAAGTTAATGATTTATCAAGAATCTTGAACTTAACATAGTCAAATTCAAGATTAGGGGAGGATTGTTAGGAATTATAGAAGTTCCTACTGAACGAATTCTACTGACAGGTTCCTGCGAATGCTTTTAGTGGTTTCTGCTGATACATGGTTCCTGCTGATAAAGAGTTCCTGCGGATATAGTTTGTTCGTAGCATTAGAATAAGATATGTTTAGTTTATTTTAGGACAAGATATAGAATATCTTTTATAGTTTTATGTTATTCGTTTCTTGTAAGAAGGTTTAGGGTTCCTTGTAGTATAAAAGGACCTTAAGGTTATGCATTATGTACGAGTTTTTTTTAAAACAATCAATAGTGATTAATAAAAGATCCATAGAGGATCAAAGTGTTTAGTTATTTGTTCTTGTATTTAATTTCCGCTTGAATACAAGTTATACAGAGATTTTCCTTTAGTGTGTTCTTGATTACATTAGCATACTAACGATCCACAAAGGCTCTAAGATCTATCAAGGTCTATAGTTTCAACAACCTTTCTTCATTTCAAAGCTATTTCACCATTTACACATTTAGTCCTTCAGGTACTATAACAATTTGGTCTTGGTACTAGAACAAGTTGGTTCTAGTGCCAGTATGAGGTTTTGGCAAGTATAGCCCCTCTAGTCCTATAACAATTCAGTGTTGGTACTAGAACAAGTTGGTTCTAGTACAGTTTGAGGAATTGGCAAGATTAGTCCCTGCAGGCTAGAACAAGGTGGTACTAGTATTATTTTACGATTCTGTCAAGTTAGGTCCCTCAAGTCCCTTATCTTTCTACTTTAGCCACATGAACTTTATAACTCATTTAACACTTATCAACTTTAGTCCCTTAAGTCTAATGTTCTTATATTTGTGACACATCATATTTTCTATAACCACTTATGCAATGCTTTGACTAATAGTTTTACTATCGGGTTTGACTACAATTCAACTTTCATTGACTAATCAATCATATTAGACCTTCAAACATATAAAGTCTTGGTCAAACTATTTCAAGACACTTTATCATTATTTAATACTTAAAAACCCGGTTTTGGGATGTAACAAAAAACACCCAAAACCGACGGGGAAAACCGAAACATGAACCGGTTGGGTCAGGTTCGGGGGCGGGTTGGCGGGTTTGGATGCGGGTTTGGGTATTGATAAATTTTTTTAGCCGGGTACAGGTTCGGTGACAGGTTCTGATAATACCCGCCCGATTACCCGTACCCGTACTCGTATCCGTTTACCTGAATCTATATCCGCTTTATTGATATTATAATTGACTAGAATATATATACATTATATATAATTTCTTCTATTATATGTTTTTATATAAGTATCTCTATTACATAGCACATTTTATTTTGTATATGAATTATTCAAAAGCGTTAGATCGTTTGATACGATATTCATTTTTCTTTAACTTTTAAAAAAATTGAATATATTAAGGTGTTTTCCTTTATTTTCTCGGTGGATTTTAGTGTAACTAATCTTAATACCGTCATTTTGTCCATATAATATTCAATTGGGGATAACTGATACCCGTAGGGAAACCCGAAAACCGATGGATAATAATAATCGGGTATCCGACGGGTAATGGGACGGGTACGGGTTTGAATATTATAAACGGTTGCGGGTACGGGTACACTAAAACCCGCCCCGAACCCGACCCGTTGCCATCCCTAATCACATGTGATATTCTTTGATTTTCTGAATATCACAAGTGATATTCAGAGTATCACAAGTGATATTCTGTGATATTCAGAATATCACAAGTGATATTCTGAATATCACAAGTGATTTTCTTAATATCACAAGTGATTTTAAACTAATGTTTTGTAACATGAAAATCACAAGTGATCACAAGTGATTTTAAACTAATGTTTTGTAACATGAAAATCACAAGTGATATTCAGAAAATCACAAGTGATAGATATTCAGAAAATCACAAGTGATATTCAGAATATCACAAGTGATATTCAGAAAATCCCAAGTGATACTCTGAATATCAATTGTGATATTCAAAAACGTATGGAAAACGCAAGAAAATGGACAAAAACATAAGAAAATCACAAGTGATATTCAAAAAATGACAAGTGATATTATGAATATCACTTGCAATATTCAGAAACGTAAGAAACACAGACGAAAACGTAAGAAAATGGACGAATACGTATGAAAACGGACAAAAACGAATGAAGCGTAAAAGCACGTATGAAAATGGACAAAAACATATGAAAAATGGACGAAAATAAAAGAAAACGGATGAAAGCGTATGAAAACGAACAAAATCGGATGAAAATGGACGAAAATGGGCGAAAACGTAAGAAAACGGACAAAAATGTATGAAAGCGTGAAAACACATCTAAAAACAGACGAAAACATATGAAAAATGGATGAAAATGTATTAAAACGAACGAAAACGTACGAAAACGAACGAAAATAGGCGAAAACGTATGAAAACGGACGTAGACAGGCAAAACGGATGAAAACGTATAAAAACGAATGAAAACAGACGAAAACGTAAAAAAACAGACGAAAACGTATGTAAACGGACAAAAACATCTGAAAATGGACAAAAACGTATAAAACACATGTAAACGTATATAAACGAACAAAAACGTTTGAAAACGGATGAAAACGTAAAAAAACAGACGAAAACGTTTGAAAACGGACGAAAATGTATGAATACAGACAAAAACGTCTGAAAACGGACAGAAACGTATATAAACGAATGAAAACGGACGAAAACATATAAAAACGAACGAAAACGTTTGAAACGGATGAAAGCAGACGAAAACGTTTGAAAGTAGACGAAAGCTTAAAAAAACGGACGAAAACAATTGAAAACGGACGAAAACATATGAAAACAGACGAAAACGTATGAAAGCGGAAGGAAAAAATGTTAATTATAAAAAAAATGAATTAGAAAAAAAAAAGACAAGAAAACGGGTTAATTTGTAAATAAGGGGAAAAAAAGAAAAAAAATGACAAAACGTGGAAAAAGTGAATTAAAAAAAACAAAAAAATGAAAAAAAAAGAAGAAAAAAAACATTAGGCAGAAAAAAAAGACAAAAAAAATAAAATAAATAATAATAATAATAATAATAATAATAATAATAATAATAATAATAATAATAATAATAATAATAATAATAATAATAATAATAATAATAATAATAATAATAATAATAATAATAATAATAATAATAATAATAATAATAATAATAATAATAATAATAAGAAAGACAAAAAGACAAAGAAAAAGAGAAAAAAAAAATGAACTTATGTTTCCATATTTAATCTTAGGTTAATCCCCACTATTAGATCAAAATAGATGAATAATGGGATTTGTCACTTGGTGTTAGCATCGTATTTTTATATTATAAAGTGTCGGTCATTAAAGTCAATGAATCATGTAATAGGTTGCATTAAAAAGCGTTTAGAGAAGTTATATGTTCATTTATCAATCTCTAGAAAGTCTAAGGGCCAATCACGTAACTATCAAATGCCCTAGACTTGTATGCACTATATAATGTATTGTATAACCTCATTTGTGAGAGGGTTGATCATTTGGAATAAACACATAGTAATATTTCACACACACTTGATCCTCCCACACTCTCTCTCTACATCTCTCTTTCTCTCTCTAAGATTTGATGAATATGGTCGTGATTTAGGTTGTTACCAAGGTCCTACAAGTGGTATCAATCGCCAAGGGATAGATTTAGGTTGCTTTAGATTAGTTTGGGTTGTTTTTAATCTCTTTTGGTTCAAGAGTTTGGCTCGTTAATCCTTGTTTAATATTCGTTAGATTAGTTTGGCTCTGATACCACTTGTAGGACCTTGGATACAACCTAAATCACGACCTTCTTCATCAAATCTTAGAGAGAGAAAGAGANCCAAGGTCCTACAAGTGGTATCAATCGCCAAGGGATAGATTTAGGTTGCTTTAGATTAGTTTGGGTTGTTTTTAATCTCTTTTGGTTCAAGAGTTTGGCTCGTTAATCCTTGTTTAATATTCGTTAGATTTCTTATTTGGTGTTCTTAATCTTTGTTTTTACTCTTAAAACCTTTAAACTTTTCGTTATATATATTGCTTGGTTCATTAAAATTCAAAACAGAAGGATTTATAGGGTTTAAGAGAGTTGCGAATAAGGAATCTATGGGGTTTAGCGAATAGGAGTTTTTTTGTGGTTTCTGCGAATAAGCTTTTTCAAGGTATTAGCGAATATCATTCATTGTTAGCGAATATGGAAATTTGTTGCGAGTAAGCAACTTTTGGCGAATAAGCCCAAACCTTATCGCAGTTGCGAGTAAGGATCAAACTTGCGAATAGAGTTTCTATTTGCGAATATCATTCAAATTTGCTAATAGAGGTTCTGAATTGCGAATAGAGTTTCTGAATTGCGAATAGAGTTTCTGAATTGCGAATAGNGTAAGAGCTTTCTTGATCTGCGAATATCAAAACCAAAACCAAAATCTTAGTGAGTTTGTAAAAAAAAAAAAAAAAAAATTTTAGTAAGGTGAAAAAAATCTTAGTAAGGTGAAAAAAATTTATTTTCTGCAGGAGATTAAACGTTCAATTTTTACGCGAGATTTAAATTTTGGTAACACGTTGAAAATTTTGACCAAAAATTCAAATTTTTAGGCCTAAATTCAAATTTTTTCGATAAAATTTGGCGTCAAAATTTTTAAAACTCAAATTTTTCGTGCAACCTTAGAATAGCATTTTATAGTGTTTTTCAAATTTTAGTAATATTTTTTTTTTCATATTAAATTTTTGGAGGGAAACTCAAACTCACTAAGAACAACCGTTTACGCCTCATCAAACCGAATCTACATCAACAACCTAAGTTCATCCTAAAGATCCAACAACAACTTTTCACGACACATCACTTTGAATCAAATCATAATGGCAACTCAACAAGATATTCATGCTGCCGGTGCCGAGAACCGTCCTCCTATGCTTGAATTTTTTAAGAAAAATAAACTCACTTAAGATGGTTGATATTCGCTGGAGACAAGGTGATTTTACTCGCAATTCAAAACCTTACTCGCTAAGAGAACCATACTCGCAAATCAAATCCATACTCGCAATTCAATTCGTTACTCGCAATACAAAACCTTACTCGCAGAGAAAACCTTATTCGCAATACAGAACCATATTCGCAAAAAACCTTATTCGCAAAACCAGGTTTTACTCGCAAGTAGGATCTTATTCGCAGATAAAGATACTCGCAAGGTTTGCCAAGATGATACTCGCAAACAGAATTAGCTTACTCGCTATTTTGTATACTCGCAATACCAGAACAATATTCGCAAGACCAAAAATTCCTATTCGCAACACTATTCGCTAAACCCCAAGAACTTGATATTCGCTAATACCCAATATTTTCTTACTCGCAACTTTCTAAAACCCTTAAACCCTCTGTCTAAACTTTAACGTACGAAACGAAGATTAAGAAAAGTTTTAAAGGTTTTAAAAACTAAATACGAGGAAGAACCCAAACAAATGAAATCTAGCGAATACAAAACTAGGATTAACGAGCCAAAATTAAACCAAACAACCCAAAAAACAACCAAAAGCTAATCTATATCAACCTAAATCTATCCCTTGGCGATTGATACCACTTGTAGGACCTTGGATACAACCTAAATCACGACCTTCTTCATCAAATCTTAGAGAGAGAAAGAGAGATATAGAGAGAGAGAGATGGGAGGATCAAGTGTGTGTGAAATATTACTATGTGTTTATTCCAAATGATCAACCACCTCACAAATGAGGTTATACAATACATTATATAGTGCATACAAGTCTAGGGCATTTGATAGTTACATGATTGGCCCTTAGACTTTCTAGAGATTGATAAATGAACATATAACTTATGAAACACTTTCTAACGCAGCCTATTACATGATTTGAGAATATAATGACCGACACTTCATAACATAAAAAATACGATGCTAACAATCTCTAACTTATAAACTTCAGGAATCTGCAAAATATTCATTCCACAAGCATTATATCCTTATACAGATTTTTCCCGCCGATGTTATGCCGGTTTCGTGTTTGTTCTCTCAGGTTTAACAGGTTATTTTGGACAAAAAGATGATTTATATTTCGGAAGGGAAGCTTTGAGTGTTCATTTTCTTGGAAGAAGATCTAACCATGTTACCCCTTTATCCACCAAGCGAATCAGGGGAGTATTTGATTTCATTCTTTTACCTTATTTACTTTTACATCTTATTATTTGAACATTGGGGACAATGTTCATCTTAAGTGTAGGGAGGGGGGGTAAATTACGAGACCTTAGAGAATGCAATTACGCTTGATTTTTGTTTGTTTAAAGGTAGATGTGTAATAAAACCGAGATAAATACCTGTTAGGGTAATTTTAGTGCCAAATTTAAAATTTTTTACAACATTTAGGAGTGAAACTTTGGTCTTAATGAGCGTCTCATGGATAGGAGTTATATGACTAGCACAAAAACCGTACCACTAAAAAATTTTCCACCCCAAATATGTGAGGTTCGCCCCTAGAATTGGTAGGAAAAGCATTTATGCTATGATGTGTGTACCGGTAGCACTTAGATTCTAGAACTCGCGATAGGACCATTCCGAATCCACAAGTGAGACTACATTCGTGTAGTTAGATTTACTACATGATAAGAGGCATTAGGATTAACCCCTTGTTTTACACCTGTGTTTTTGTTATAATTACTTTGACTACATGGTCAAGTAATTCTCCCACACCCTTAGCGTTGTACGCATTTTTGGTACACGATACCCCTAGTACACCCCTCCGAGCCTATCTTTTCGTTTCTAACTTTAAGCATTTTACTTAAAGGAAGAATTTGTTACACCCCACATAAATGTACACCCAAATCGCCTTAGTCTACCTTGTATGCACTCACCTTTAGTGCATTATTGTGACAACATTTGTTAAACCCTTAGTTAATTATCTAATTGATTACATGGTTGCTAAGTCGAGTCAT
>LBNU01015631.1:54932-76704 GCA_014162995.1 Artemisia annua
TATATATATATATATATATATATATATATATATATATACACTTGAAATTTAGAAAAGTATATATAAAAGTAATCATTTTGTAAAATACTCTAAGTGTCAATATTTTTAGAAATTTGGGCATGACCCGTTCGTTTGTTAAACGTTTTCATTTTCTCAAGTGTTGCAAATTCTCAATTTATTTACTAGTCTCATGTACGTAGAGTTTAGTATGTAAAACTATATTATTCGTTATATATATATATATATATATATATATATATATATATATATATATATATATATATATATATATATATATATATATATATATATATATATATATATATATATATAGTTATCGTATTAAATCCGTTCTACGTCATAAAAATAATCACCGTTCGTCCAAATATATGTAAAAACTCGTTTTCGTCATCCGAAATATTTATTGGGCTCAAGTTTCACTATTGGTCCCGTTAACCCAATATTAGCCCAAAACTATATAATACGGTTTTAGTTACGTTTAATATATCGGTATATATCGAAATTAATTTCTACACGTCCGATAATAATTTTTGGTCAAAAAGTTAAAGTTGGAAAAATACCCATTGGGCTTGGCCCAACTGCCAACGAGTTCCAAAATGGGCTCATTGGGCCCATTGGCCCAATAACCAATTTAGTTGTTTAATTTTTATATATCTTTTATATTTAAACATAATTAACTCTAATTATGTTTAATCCTCAAAATACAAAGTTTAGTCAATATTATTTTTATTCACTTAAAAATAATATAATTCGACTCTAATAAATAAATTTCACCAAAATTTACATTTTTAACTAATTATTTATAATTAGTTAAAGTTTCTTATCATGTATTTAATTATAATCCTTCAACTAAAACTTCCACCAATTCACCACTTGAGCCAAAATTTTATATTTTTCAAAACCCCAATAATTTTATATTTTTATTTTAGGCCGATTTATATATATACATATATAAGTGTATATATCGTCTTAAACTCGCGTAATTAGTGTAAATCACATTTGTACCAACAAATTAATACCACAAGCAACAATATTTACCACACAAGCAAGAAATACTAAAATGAACTAGTAGCATTTAATGAAACAAAGTTTTCATGCATGCAAGATATATATGTATAAACTTGTCAACTTAACAAAATATATGTATTTAGCACTTGGTAACAACTTAGATCATCATAAAAACATGTAATAAACAAGATTAGAAAAGTTTGATGATCCTTACAAAGGGTGTGTTTGTGAACGTGGCTAGGAGAGAACAAGGAAGACCCAAATCACTTCCAAATCAACCCAAATTAGCTTATATATTACCCAAAGTACTTGTAAATGCAACCCAACAATCTTGATCTCCAAAATTTAGTATGAAATTTGTGTTTGTGTGTGTTTTGTGGCCGGCCAAAGAGAAGAGAAAAAAAGATATAGAGATTTTTGATACATGCCATTAACTAGTTAAAAGGGTTAGTTGGATATTAGATTTGGTTATTAGCATGTTTCTTGGGTAATAGGGTGATTAGCTTTGTTCCTTAGTGGGGAAGGTGGGTGTGGCCGGTTATAGCATCCAAGGGAGGTGGGGAGAAGTAAAATTTTACTCCTCGTTGGTATATCGTGTGTCGGTTTAAGCTTAAATGCAACCGTTACGTCCCGGTTTGACGTTTTTGGACACGAATACGTAAAATAAAGTTTTGAGCCACGGTTTTGTCATAAAAGTAATAAAATGAGTTTACTGAATCAAAAATATATTTACTTGACCTTTTTCACAATTACTGTGGTGTCGGTTCGCGTGCGGCGTTGTTTTTCAGCAAATACCGAGAAACTCTCAGTAAATTACGAAACTTGTCAGTAACTATCCGAAATGGATAAATTTGTGTTTACTGACAAAAATAAACTTTTTCAGTAGTTACTGTAAGCTACAGTGTACAAAACAGTTCCCGAAATCATGCAGAAATGTGCAGAAACATGCAGAAATGTGCTAATATGCATATAACGTTCAAAGTGAATATAATAAATAGCAATTTATTATTTAATTTAGTTTATGAAAAATACCATTTGTCACAGTCTCCCCTCCTTAGTGGAAATCCGTCCCGGATTTCAGTTCAAGCCGTTCGATGAGTTCGAAAAGAGATGTGGATATTTACGCTTGATTTCGTCCTCTCGCTCCCAAGTGAACTCGGGACCTCTGCGAGAGTTCCAGCGGACTTTCACGATTGGGATACGACTCTGCTTCAGTCGTTTAACTTTCCGGTCCATAATCTCAATAGGTTCCTCGACAAAATTCAACCTTTCATCGACTTGGATCTCTTCCAAAGGAATAGCAGAATCATCGTCAGATAAGCAATTTTTCAAGTTACAAACATGTAAAACATTGTGCACAGCGCTGAGTTCAGAAGGTAATGCGAGTCGATAGGCTACCGGCCCGACTCTGGCAAGAATCTCAAAAGGTCCAATATAACGAGGGTTCAGCTTCCCGCGTTTACCAAATCTGATCACGCCTTTCCTTGGCGAGACCTTTAGCATCACTTTGTCACCCACTTGAAACTCAAGGGCTTTCGCCTCTTGTCAGCGTAACTCTTTTGGCGATCACGAGCAGCTTGCATACGATTCTTGATCTGTACGATTTTCTCAGTAGTTTCGTGAACTAGGTCTTGTCCAGTAAGTTGGCTTTCTCCGACTTCAGCCCAGCAGATCGGCGATCTGCACTTACGACCATAAAGTGCTTCGTACGGTGCGGCCTTGATACTGGTGTGATAGCTGTTATTGTAGGAAAACTCGGCTAAAGGTAAATATTTATCCCAGCCGTTTCCAAAGTCAATAACGCACGCTCTGAGCATGTCCTCCAGTGTCTGAATAGTCCTCTCACTCTGACCATCAGTTTGAGGATGATAAGCCGTGCTCATATCAAGATCCGTTCCTACTGCATCCTGAAGTGATCTCCAAAAACTGGATGTAAAACGATATCCCTATCAGAGATAATAGAAACTGGCACTCCATGCCTTGCCACAATTTCCTTTATGTATAGTCTGGCAAGCTTATCCATACTATCGTTCTCTCTCATAGGAAGGAAATGTGCAGACTTAGTGAGTCGGTCTACGATTACCCAAATCGTGTCATAACCGCTCGATGTCTTTGGCAGTTTGGTAATGAAATCCATGGTTATCCGTTCCCATTTCCATTCTGGAATCTCTGGTTGTACCAATAAACCTGACGGCCTCTGGTGTTCAGCCTTAACCTTTGAACAAGTTAAGTACATGCTGACATACTTAGCTATATCCGCCTTCATGTTTGGCCACCAATATAGCTTCTTCAAGTCTAAGTACATCTTGTCAGCTCCTGGGTGAATAGAGTATTTGGACTTGTGTGATTCGTGCATAATCAGCTCACGAATTCCTCCGCACAACGGAATCCAACTTCTGTTTCCATAACATAAAACTCCATCAGACCTTTTTACGAAGCCATTCTCACTTTCTGGCATACCGTAAATTTTCTCGTTTGGTCTGTTCTCTTCTTTCAGCGCTTCTATCTGTGCCTCAAGAATTTTCGCTGGAAGAGGGGAAACAATCGGCATCCCTAACGATCTTACTCTGAGTGGTTTGACCCTCTCCTTTCGACTAAGCGCATCGGCAACAACATTTGCCTTGCCCGGGTGATAACGAATCTCACAGTCATAGTCGCTAAGCAATTCTAACCATCGTCGCTGTCTCATATTCAGCTCCTTCTGGTTTAAGATATGATGTAGACTTTTGTGATCCGTGTACACCACACATTTAGTACCATAGAGATAGTGACTCCATATGCGTAGAGCAAACACAACTGCGCCTAACTCCAAATCATGGGTCGTATAATTCTTCTCATGAATTTTCAGTTGTCGAGACGCATACGCTATCACCTTTTCTCTCTGCATTAACACGGCTCCCAGACCTTTGTGTGAAGCGTCGCAATAAACGACAAAATCTTCATTACCTTTAGGTAGGGCCAAAATAGGTGCACTGCACAACCTTTCTTTAAGGAGTTGAAAAGCTTCTTCTTCAACATCTCCCCAGTTGTACTTCACATTCTTTTGGGTTAATACAGTTAAAGGCTTAGCTATCTTGGAGAAACCTTCGATAAACCTTCGGTAATAGCCGGCGAGTCCTAAGAATTGGCGTACCTCTGTGGGTGTCGTAGGTGCTGCCCAATCTTTGATTGACTCAATCTTGGCTGGATCCACGTGGATTCCCTGACTGTCAATCACGTGACCTAAGAATTGTACCGTAGATATCCAAAATTCACACTTGGACAATTTGGCATATAGCTCTTCCTTCTTTAATAACTCTAAGATTAGCTTGAGGTGTTCCTCGTGCTCTTTCTCATCTTTAGAGTATATCAAGATGTCATCTATGAATACAATAACGAACTTATCCGAATGGCATGACTTGGAATTCGTAATGGCCATATCGAGTTCTGAATGCCGTCTTCGGGATATCCTCTTCCCTGACTCGAAGTTGATGATAACCTGATCTAAGATCGATCTTGGAGTAAACTGACGAACCCTGAAGTTGATCGAATAAGTCGTCGATTCTTGGAAGTGGGTATTGGTTCTTAATCGTTAGCTTATTCAGCTCCCGATAATCGATACACATCCTGAAGGATCCATCCTTTTTCTTAACAAACAGAACCGGAGCTCCCCAAGGCGAAGAACTCGGCTTGATAAATCCTTTTCCTGACAGCTTAGCCAACTGCTCTGACAACTCTTGCATTTCCGTAGGTGCTAGTCGATAGGGCGCTCGCGCTACCTGCGCGGCTCCTGGCACCAAGTCTATACGGAATTCAATTTGTCGAGCTGGCGGTAGTCCTGGTAAGTCTTCTGGAAAGACCTCCGGAAAATCCCTCACAATTGGCACATCTTCCAATCGCTTCTCTTTGGGAATCTTCTCTTTCTTCTCGGAGACGTGAGCTAGAAAGAGGTAGCATCCTTTCTCGATGTACTTCTGCATCTTCGTACACGAGATGATATTCAACCTTGACGAACGCGCACGATCACTTCGATCTCCCTCAATGACGAGAATCTCATTTCCGTAAGGTACTCTGACGATCTTTTCATCACAGATGATGACGGCATGGTATCTCGATAACCAATCCATCCCTATGATGACGTCAAAACTACCTAACTCTACTGGCATGAGATCGATATTGAAAGGGTGATTTAGCAAGTTTAGAGTGCAGCCTCTTATAATGGTATCTACTCTCTCTAGATTCCCATTAGCTAATTCTACGTCAAAGACGTTATCTAAGGTGGTCGGGGCAATACCAAGTAAATAGCTAAATGCAGTCGACACAAAACTTCTATCTGCTCCCGTATCAAACAAAATCGATGCATAGCGATTATTTAAAAGGAACGTACCCGTCACCACATTCGGGTCGTTCTGAGCTTCCCTCCTGCCAACAGCATAAACTCTGGCAGTAGCTCCTCCTCCATTGCCCTGATTCCCAACACTACCAGCTGTCATCTGGTTGTTACCACCATTCCCTTGATTTCTGGGCTTCTTGCACTCACTCTTATAGTGACCCTTCTCACCACAACCAAAACAGGTTACCTCTGCCTTACGGTTGTTGGGTGGTGCAGCTTGAGCAGTAGCTAGGGATCTAGACCGACAGTTCTTGGCCATATGCCCCACTCTCTGGCAATTACGGCACTTAACTGTACACTCTCCCCGATGATGTAGCTTGCAGCGGTTACAGAGAGGTGCGTCCCCTACGTACTCTCTCTTCTCAGACGTACCAGCTGCATATGCCTTAGCTACATTCTGCTTCTTGTGCTGAGATTGACCACTGTTACTCCTAGCATGATTCTCCCACTTTCTCTTGTGGTCATTGCTCTTCTCTGGAGTTTCTTCCAATAGCTGGTCCATCAGCTTGTTCGCTATTTCCATAGTCTCATGCAGATCCTTAGCCTTGGAAGTAGTCACACTTCCCTTAATCACTTGAGGCAATCCTCCCACATACCTCTCAAGCAACCTGGTCTCAGTCTGAACCATTTCTGGGCACAACAACACTAGCTCTTGAAACCTCTGGTTATAAGCAGCCATGTTGTTATTCTGTACCTTCAGGTTCCAGAACTCAACTTCCAACTTCATCACCTCATTACGTGGGCAGTACTTCCTGAGTACCATTTCCTTGAAATTCTCCCACGACATGGCATAAGCAATCTCAATACCAGCTGACTTCTTGTAGTTGTTCCACCAGGTCAAAGCAGCATCCATGAGAGTGAATGATGCATACTTAACCCGATTCTCTTCACTACAGCCACTGATATGAAACACAGTCTCTAACTTCTCAATCCATCTCAACAATCCAATTGCTCCCTCTGTTCCTCTGAATCCTCCTTCCATCACCTTCTTGAATTCATTGTAGGAACAGCCATGATTATTGGTGGGTGGTCTTGAAGTCTCAGTGTTTGTTGTTGAGTTGTTTACTGCAGCGAGTGCGGCGGCTACTCGATCACTGACTAGATGATCAAGTGTGGCATGGTTCACTACTGGCGGATTTGTCGCGGTCCTAGGTGGGACTGCATCCTCAGCAACTCTTCCACGTGTAGCCTTTGTCGGAATGGCATTTTCCGCAGTTCTGCCTCGCGCAACTCTCGCTAGAGTCGGTGGGTTAGCAGTTCTTCCTCGAGTAGATCTGGTTGACCTTCGCTGAGGTGCCATTTATCTGCATCACAAAAGATGGCGATAAATGAGATCTTGTGTATGGATAAGAATGTCACATGAATATATACAAATATCATAGACACGATGCACGAATACAGTCAACAAATAGAGGAAGCGAATCAATAGAATAGATAAACTAAGCTTGTTATATTCATAAATCAAATCTGAAGTTCACAAAATTACAAGCTAGTTTAGAATGTCGTCACTAACTGATGACTCATCAGTTTAGTGGGAAATACAAGATCCTACGAAACTAAACTAAGAACGATCGCGCTCGGCACGCATCTGATCAAAAGCTGCTGTCATCCCTCCAATGGCAGCCTCCAAATGAGTCACACGAAGTCTGAGCTCGGCGTTCTCTGCCATCACTGCTCCAATCATGTACTCAGCAGTCTCAATCCTCTGCCACTGAGCACGCTCAGAACCTCGAGCTCTACCAGGCATCCTATAAGTCAGGTGATGACCACTCCTCAAGTCCCTCACCTGAGCTCCCAACACTCCGAGCTCTCTACCATGCATCCTCCCAAAAGCCTCAAATCTAGCCTGGAGTCCAACTCTCTCCCTACGATCACCATACAACTCCTCAAATAAAACACAAGCAGCCCTGTCAATCATACCAACACGCCTCTCTATCCTCTGTAGGCGGTCAGACTGCTCCAACCTCTGGATCTGATCAGAATGAACCTCCAACAGTAAATCCTGGTTAGCTAACTGCACATGTATCTCCTGTATGGCAGTCAGCTCTTCACCCATATCTGGTGAATCCGGATGTAGGGATACTGCCTGTGAGGACGGTGGGGAAGGTATCAGTGAAACAGGTGGCACGAATGGAGGTGTTGACGGAGTATACTCTGGACAGGCGGCCTGAACAGTAACACATGGAATGTCTACCCACTGAGCAACCCCTGAACTCTGTACCTGAGCATCCCTGGAGCTCTGTCCGATCTCAAATACACCCTGAACATCCTCCATAATACCCTTGCCATTAGATGGCACATCTCTCCCTAACTCACCATCAATATGCATATCACTAGCAGTAGGCTCAACCGGTGCTGTCTCAACCTGAACCTGTACCGAATCAACTGCCGGATCCTCCATCGGATCCTCATCCTCATCAGAATAGGATGATACAGATCTCCGTAATCGCTGACGTGGCGGAGAACAATCTGGAGATGAAACCGGTGAATCAACTGGAGATGGAGTAGAGGTATCTGTATAACTATAACGAGACCTCCTGGATGATGATACTAACACTGATGAGCACTGCATGCGACGCCCGCGCTCCCTCCTATAAGAGTGTCGGCGCCTGATAGGTGGATCAACCTGAGTGTGATGTATCATAGTGTAGAGCTGAGCAGGTGATGAATGATGAGCTGAAGCAAAACGAGGTAAAAATGGTGAAACTGATGCTGGAGCTGTGTGTGTGGACTGAGTAGCAGCATTGATAACTTCCATAAGCGGGTTATCCGCAAATGAAACTGGCTGACGGGAAGGAGATGAGTGTCTAACGGATAATATAGGCTCCACAACATCGAACTGACGAGACATGGTCTGTGACAAATACGGTGCGGTATGTGTAAGTATAAAGAAAATACTTATATTATATATGTTAAGTAAATACTAACAGTACAGTATAACACTTAAACATATAAAGCAAAGCTCATATAAATCATGGCAAACGAAGTAGACAGGCATCTGGCGGTCATAGGAAGTGTTTTTATAAAAATGGTTATAGTTTAGGTTTTTAATTTACCTAGTTCTCTATAACATAGGCTCTGATACCAATCTGTAACACCCCCAAAAACATAGATTCGCGGAAGCATACAAGCATTTGGGGTGCTACGAATTAGGAACCACAACACAAGATAAAGAGAACGGAGTAGAAATCCGTTAAATTATATTACATAATTTTTAAGTCAAATGTAATACATAAGTTCAAGTTTTATAAAATAAGGCCCAGTTACATGACTGTCCCATTGTTTTCAGAGTAACGCTTGTGTAAAAACACTTAAGATTCTTATGACCTCGCCATGCACTGCCATCAACATAATCATACTTTAAGCACCTGAAAAACATGCTAAAAGTCAGCTAACGCTGGTGAGTCTATAGGTTTAAATTAAATAGCACATATGGACCATAGCAATAATCAGCAAGTATACACTAAACCCGTATGCAACACTAAGCTCAACCACCGAACTAGACAAGAATGCCAAAGGCATTAAATATAAGAAAGTGCCCGCGAGTGATAATCCCCGGTCACTCGGCGAAAGGTCGTCATGGTATACGTTTGGGCCTTGACCACAGTACGGCCAACCGAACGGAGGAGTCACCCTCAATAGATCTATTTATAACATACGCGTTTCCCAGCAGGAATTGACGGTGTTGATAATGGGCAAATGGGATTCAAGCAAACTTAGGTTTCCGCATACTAGTGTATTAAAACAAGTTCAATTTTTGGTCCATGAAAACAGTTTTTGCATGTTTCTCACCCCAAGGTTTATAAAACAGTACTTATAAGAAAATGGGGCTATAAACTCACCTCAAAAGATAGCAATCCGCTAGTCAAACAGAAAATAGTACAACCGCTCCGACACGCGACCTAGGTAAGTATGGTATGTCTTAGTACAATGCTCATGTGTTAAGTGTTCGACTCTTTTAAAAAGGTTTTTACGTTAAGTGTTACCATGTGCTTGTGTATTTCTTGCTTGTTGTGTGGTACGTACGTTTTAAACGTAGTTTATTAGAAAAGCTCGTCTCAATGGCTCGTGGCGATGGTGAATGGTGTGAAGGTGTGTAACGGAACATCCGTTTATTGCTTTCGAAGCCCGCCCGATGGGCGGGCATGACTTACAAATATCGTTGGCTTATACAAAGATTTTTAAAAGAATAGTACCAACGATTGTCAATTTTTTTTGTGTTTGTTTCAATTTTCTTTGTAACATCATAGTATATGGTTTAAACTCAAATGCGAAATAACGCTTCTTTATAAATAACGTTTGTCGTAGCATAGCCCGTCCGATGGGTGGGTGAGCCTTATGAATATCGTTGAAAAAATTAAGTTAATAAAAATAAGTTATAAACAAAGAAATATTGAACCTTTGTCGAGATAGGTGGGTGTGTAGAAGCCCATTAATATACTCTAGCTCTAGTTTCAATCCTAAAATCCCACAGATTCATTTTCAACATTCATTTTTTTTTCNAAAAAAAAAAAAAAAAAAAAAAAAAAAAAAAAAAAAAAAAAAAAAAAAAAAAAACTAAGCCTGAAATTTAAGATTTATTTAGTATCATATTATGGGTCAACCCAACCTGACCCA
Organism: Artemisia annua; assembly: GCA_014162995.1. Taxonomy (NCBI): domain Eukaryota; kingdom Viridiplantae; phylum Streptophyta; class Magnoliopsida; order Asterales; family Asteraceae; genus Artemisia; species Artemisia annua. Next base: position 64,951 of record LBNU01015631.1, read on the forward strand.
TCCAAATATTGACATATACCCATACTCACCCGTTACCTATGTTCATCTTGCCACCAATGTGTCACACACATCTTAAATACTGATATAATATTAGCAACATATTACTATTGTTGAAAAATTAAGGGTGCGTTTGCTATCCTACTTTTAGCACCCTACATCTAAAGCACTAAAAGAGATAGTACATACAACATTACACAAGTGTTTCTTACCTTTTTTAAGCACATACATTTTCTTTATTAGAGAATGTTCTTGCTTAATTTCTTTAGTAGAGAATGTTCTTGACACTTTCCTCCGGCTTTTGTTCTCTTTCCTTGTTTGGTTCATTCTCATACTACTCACTTGCCTTTATGAAAAATATTCTCCTTACAATATACAAAACATAATATGTAAGAAGTGATAACTTTTATAAATAGGCTCAAAAGAACTTTGCATAGAATTTATATGTGATAGTATTGCTTTTATTATTCTTCATCTATTTGTTAGAAGTATTTTTATAATCGGTCTCTTCATTCATAATAGATTTTGTCTAAAAACTTATAATTAATGTAGTGTGAAAAATCTTACTCAAAGAGTGTTAAGATAAACTTGTTTAGACCTGTGGTTCATTTTCTTCCGGTACATCATCGTCGAATTCCCGAAACGCTGTTACATTTAAAAAAACATTTAGGATGCTGGATTGAAAGCATAAACCATTTTATCCTCAACAATTCATACATCCATAACATAACATCACATATGCCATAATGACAGATACTCAAACCATAGCTTAACGAAACACTTGAAAATCGAGTTGGCACTTAGAAAAGTTTTTTTTTTTATTAAAACAGTAAAAACCTCATACACAACATATTTCAAAATTACCTTATCGTGACCTAAAGTGACCGGCATTGGAGGAGCTTCTGGAGTAATATAATATTGCGTGCCGCACACAAACAATCATGAATATAATCACTTCCCAAAAGTCTACAAATTTACTACCGCTAAAATAAAAATAGTAAATAGCATTTTCCTAATTGTCATTGGCGCTTCAATTATCATTCTGACAACAATGTAAGAAAATTTGCATAGTTTTACCTAAATCATATAGTCAATGGCTCCTCATTCTGAATCTGTTGTACCAAAAAAATAAAATAAAATAAAAAAAATAAAAAATAAAAAAATTGGCAACCTGTTAAATTAAACATGGAATGTAAGCCTTTAAATGACTCCTATTTAATATCGCAGCAACAAAAACATGTCAAAGTTGTATTTCAAAATACTAAATTAAATCAATACTTAATATCAACAAAAGCAAACGTAGATCAAAGAAAAGCAAAGCAAATTTTGTATGTGTTGATATTTTTTAATCTTAAGCATGAATGCATGAGCATGACAAAGCAATAAATAATAAATAATATTATATACAGAAGCATTAAGGCCAATAATTTTCAATTTGCAATATAATCATGCAATTAAGGTCCACTGCAGAGAGGTTACTTCCCTACTTGATTGAGAAGAGAAATTTGACTTTCTTGGAACAGAAACTATTATAAAATGTAGTACAGAGTATTTGTTACGTGTAGCAAAGACAATATTCGAACATGAATACCATAGGGACTTTCAAGTTTTGCGTTATAAAGCTTTAAGATTTGTTTTTATATAATTCAATATATAGTTTAGTGTATCCTTTCTTACAAACTTTTGTTTATTTAGAAATCTTGTATGGCATTTATTAAGTCTATTGTGATGCCAATAATGCATCATCTTTCATAACTTATATATAGCATGCCAATTTAAAAGGTTTAAGAGAAACTGAAACTTACTTGTACAATAGGGCCTAAAATGCTTCCTAAACAGTATTAAGCATTTTTTTAAGCAGATCCATCAAAGACGAAGCGGATTCGCTATAAAAAAAAAAGAAAATTACAACCCGCAAATCAATTATAATGCCACAACAGGTAACTGATTTAGTTTCATTTATATATAATACCTTTGAAACCAACATTCAATAGGTGAACAATCTCTTTGGTCTTTGTTCGTCCAATATGATTAGGAATGGTTCGTTGATAAACCTACGCACGTTATCATCCCACTGATCAATACGTGTGAGGTTTGTAGTCCAACTGCCTAATTATCAGCTATTTGACATTACACATGCCTGCTACACAATAAAAAAAGATTTTTAAAATGTATAAGATATTAAGCATTAGATGCAGAGAATATCCCTTACACTTAAATCATTTGTCAAAAGCGAATGTGTGGATTGTACTTGTTGTTGAGCTGCACTTGTATGTTCAAGCAATCCATTCAGAAATGAAGCATCAACTTCATCAAACATGGCCTTGCACAATACAAATCTCCATAATCGACCTCATCCTGCAAGATAGATGGCAGACTCAACTCTTCGGATTAGATCTGATCATCTTATGATTAGGAAAATGTGTGCCCAAACATTTCAAATGCTACCTTAACATTGCATATGAATACTTAATTATAAACAAACCTTTGAATTTTCTTTTCATTATGAATATCTTACAAATAGGCGAGAAAATAAAAATGATTTCGTGTTTAAGAATAAAGTATATTTCTTATTCAGATTTTACTTTGACCCACTTACCCCTTTCTCATATTTCTTATTACCCATTTGACCCATTTTAGATGAGCATTGCCCATATCAGGCCATTTATATGTAAATTGGTATAAGTTGCTTTCTTTCAAAAAATCATAGGTTCAACAAAATTGTAGGCTGTTCGTTTTATTGATGTAACCTGAATCGAAATCCAGTAAGAACGACCCCCTAGTTGTTCCTGAATGAATAGACACCAATATAAGGTATGTATACGTTATGGCTTTCCAAAATCAACCTGAAGTAATCATTGTGCAGCAAATAGTCAAAGAAACTATGAGCACACATTGTACATATAAAAGGTCTAGGAAAAAAGTTACGTAAGCATTTCACCTGAGGACAAGAAGCGCTGCTGTGAATCGCTGACAATAACAGGTGCATTTCATTACATTGCAAACAACCATGGTTTTCTTTATTACTCGTTTCACTGCTGCAATATCTTCGAAACTGACATATTCGAAACTGAGATCACCAATGCTACAANAAAAAAAGAAAATTACAACCCGCAAATCAATTATAATGCCACAACAGGTAACTGATTTAGTTTCATTTATATATAATACCTTTGAAACCAACATTCAATAGGTGAACAATCTCTTTGGTCTTTGTTCGTCCAATATGATTAGGAATGGTTCGTTGATAAACCTACGCACGTTATCATCCCACTGATCAATACGTGTGAGGTTTGTAGTCCAACTGCCTAATTATCAGCTATTTGACATTACACATGCCTGCTACACAATAAAAAAAGATTTTTAAAATGTATAAGATATTAAGCATTAGATGCAGAGAATATCCCTTACACTTAAATCATTTGTCAAAAGCGAATGTGTGGATTGTACTTGTTGTTGAGCTGCACTTGTATGTTCAAGCAATCCATTCAGAAATGAAGCATCAACTTCATCAAACATGGCCTTGCACAATAGAAATCTCCATAATCGACCTCATCCTGCAAGATAGATGGCAGACTCAACTCTTCGGATTAGATCAGATCATCTTATGATTAGGAAAATGTGTGCCCAAACATTGCAAATGCTACCTTAACATGGCATATGAATACTTAATTAAAAACAAACCTTTGAATTTTCTTTTCATTATGAATATCTTACAAATAGGCGAGAAAATAAAACTGATTTCGTGTTTAAGAATAAAGTATACCTCTTATTCAGATTTTACTTTGACCCACTTACCCCTTTCTCATATTTCTTATTACCCATTTCACCCATTTTAGATGAGCATTGCCCACATCAGGCCATTATGAAAGATAAATTTATACATCAGAGTTATTCACTCATTTGCAGTTTCTTGAGATGACCGTAGTCAGTTTCTTCATAATCTGTAAGAGAAATGATTCGATGTTTTATTCCTTCCATTTGCAGCCTGCAGTACCAAAGTTACATTAGCGAAAGTGGTATAGAGAAGTCACCACAACATAAGCTGCAAATAATATAATTACATGAATTTGAGGAGAAGCTATGCTGTAACATTTAGAATTTAATGTGTGGTCTTTTTCCCTCAACTTCCAACTACACAAGTTAAATGTTGATCTTCATTAAATGTATAGATCTTCTTATCGCTCAAGAAGTGGTACTTGTAGTTTGGTAACAAAGTTGAAGGTTGTGTGTTTTTTTATTAATACATTGCATTATATCTGGTAATCAAAACCCTAGACGGGAAAACGGTGTCTTGCTTCAATCATTGGTCCTGTAAATCAAAGAAACATACAAACATCTAGATTTTTTCAAGCAATATTATGAACCATTGTAACATCACCAATCAGATTCTCAATACCTTCAATAATTTAATAAAACTCAAATTGCTCTAATTAATAATTTAGGACTTACATGATGATGATCTAAGGTATGTATACGTTATGGCTTTCCAAAATCAACCTGAAGTAATCATTGTGCAGCAAATAGTCAAAGAAACTATGAGCACACATTGTACATATAAAAGGTCTAGGAAAAAAGTTACGTAAGCATTTCACCTGAGGACAAGAAGCGCTGCTGTGAATCGCTGACAATAACAGGTGCATTTCATTACATTGCAAACAACCATGGTTTTCTTTATTACTCGTTTCACTGCTGCAATATCTTCGAAACTGACATATTCGAAACTGAGATCACCAATGCTACAACACAGATTAAAGCAGCAGACTTCATTTGTAAGCTTTGCTTTTCCCTCGAAAAGTTTAACGATGTAATTTAAGTGGTCTGGATAGTGGCAATGAGCCATTCAGAATAGTCTTAGTTTGAATCACTTTCTGTAATTTCAACCTCGCTCTGGATCAATTGCATACGTTCAATAAAAAATATAAGTTTAGAACTTTGGTCGTCTTTTTCTTCTTTTCTTTTCTAAATCATCCATGACACGATTGTACCTATAAAATTGTATACGTTGACACTAAAAAAAATGCTAAAGTGAAAACGTGGATATGTGCATGCGTGACTGGGCTTGAAGACGATGCCCTGACAAATGAAGCTAAGGCTGAAGGCAGCGACATTGAGGTGGCGTTTATTAAAAAAAATGTACGATAAATTTAGTTAATAGTATTATTTGTATACCATACTCATTATATACATATAGATAAAAGCTCGAAATTGAACGCACCTTCTGATGTTGATTACGGTTGTTGATTATTCCTATGTAAGCTTAAATTTCCATGTTCCAACACATCAGTAAGTAACACTGCAGGAGATGTAACCAAAATAAACAATGATAAAGGAATTGAAACTTGAATAAGAAATCAAATATACCTGATTAAGAACTAAGGTTCTGGATTTTCTTCTCTTGCTCAAGCAACATCTTCTCTCTTTTAGCTTGAGCTTTCTTTTCCTCTTCAAGCTCCAAAGCTATTCATTCCCTCTCTAATTCACTCTACATGACAGTACTAAAATTAAAAATTTTACAAAACTTTCTAGCAATTATTTAACTACTACGATTTATCCACCTGCAACAATGTCTTCCTTAAGTTGAGAATCTCTTCTCCTAAGTGATCTGAATGAGAACCCTGAAAGGTTGTAAAAAAAAGCAAAAAAGAAAGATATATAATGAGTATACCAAAAATGAGCCAAGTGCTAAATTACAGTACTTCTAGCATGAATGCCTAACCTGTAACTTTGCTCGAAGCTCATCAATTTCTTTCTTTTGCCACTTTAATAAAGCAGCATCTGTCAAAATCTGCCAAATAGAATGAAGTTGAGAAAAGGTAAACTTCCAGAACACAGTAATATGAGATGATGTGTTAAAAACAAACCTCATTCACATGAACACAGTTAGTAACACATAAAGCTCCGCTAGCAACTTGAAGGCTGCATTTAGTCTCATCAGCATGAATCTGCCATTTTAGAAAGAAGAAATATCAGGTAACATTTAGAATTTAATGTGTGGTCTTTTTCCCTCGACTTCCAACTACACAAGTTAAATGTTGATCTTCATTAAATGTATAGATCTTCTTATTGCTCAAGAAGTGGTACTTGTAGTTGGGTAACAAAGTTGAAGGTTGTGTGTTTTTTTATTAATACATTGCATTATATTTGGTAATCAAAACCCTAGACGGGAAAACGGTGTCTTGCTTCAATCATTGGTCCTGTAAATCAAAGAAACATACAAACATCTAGATTTTTTCAAGCAATATTATGAACCATTGTAACATCACCAATCAGATTCTCAATACCTTCAATAATGTAATAAAACTCAAATTGCTCTAATTAATAATTTAGGACTTACATGATGATGATGTGCTACTGTGAATATTATGACGTGGGGGAGGAACATCTCTTTCCTGCTGCAACTTGTCAATTTCCGCCTTAAACCCTGCTTAAGCTTTTGCCTCCTAATCAAAACAGACTGTAAGTAACTTCCATAAAAACCATTATGAAAGATAAATTTATACATCAGAGTTATTCACTCATTTGCAGTTTCTTGAGATGACCGTAGTCAGTTTCTTCATAATCTGTAAGAGAAATGATTCGATGTTTTATTCCTTCCATTTGCAGCCTGTAGTACCAAAGTTACATTAGCGAAAGTGGTATAGAGAAGTCACCACAACATAAGCTGCAAATAATATAATTACATGAATTTGAGGAGAAGCTCTGCTATTTTTGTTGTATGCTTTTGTGATATTTGTGCTACTTCTCTCTTAATATCTCTTTAATATTCTTTACCAGATGCTGAACATGAGTTACACCTTGTAGGTCATCCAAAAGACGATAGATTCCTGTACCCAGAAACATAGCACCAATGAATAAAAAATAATATAATAGAATGCCCCTTACACATTATCATACCACTTCAAAGTATAAAATAGAATAAGAATAAATACCTCTTTATTTGTGTTTGATGTGGCTGCTAGTTAATAATGGTTTCTTTTTTTATGCATAAACCCTAACTTTGAATGTGACATTGAATCATGGTTGAACATGCAAAGAACCCAACATGAAGTACAAACGAAAAAGAATTCACTTGGCACTGATGATGAATAATATATTACCCTTCTGTTTGCATTCGCTCCATGCCTCCGCTTATTAGGAACCTTTGAGATCACTTCCTTTGTTTACGAATTCTCCATCCTTCTTCCATGGGTATCATAATATTTACACATATTACCAATATGAAGTACAAACTAACTGTTAAACAATTAATCATCTAGAAAATAAAACACAATTGCAGAAAATAAAATCAAGGCCTGTTGTCCAATATATGTGTTTATACATTTGTGGAAAACGCTTTGAGAGAGATTTGGCACTGTTCCTTTGGAAAAGACTATTTTTATGTGAGTAGACAGTAATAAACAATCAGAGCAACATATTGTATACATATATCTTAGAATCATCATGTGTTGCAACCATTGTTAAAACCCTAAAAAGGTTTAGGAAGAAAGATTACGTAATATGAATATGAACCGATCAGAGCAGCATATTGTATCCATATATATTAGAATCATCATGTGTTGCAGCCATTGTTAAAACCCTAAAAAGGTTTAGGAAAAAAGATTGATTACGTAATATGAATATGAAAGGCGTATGTAGGTTTTTTGTTCTTTTAAAATTAACAAATTTAACCCTAAAATATTACTTAAGGTTTATAGATTTGGACTTGCAAGATATAAACCAAAAGATATGTTGGTCTAGTGGTTATGATGCTTGTTAATGTTACCAACAACCAAGGTTCAATCCTTGTAAATGGCAAAATTTTTAAAAAAATTTCCGAATTTATTATTAAATACGAATTTTAATTACAAAAACCATTTTCGAAATTAATTAAAAAAATGCATATAAAAAAATTAAAAAATTGCTTACATGGCCACAATGTGATGACATGGCAGAAAATGAATTACATGGCAATGACTGTGCAATGACTGGGCAATACGCGTGTAATGCCTCCTGTTATATATAATATAGATATATATATATATATATATATATATATATATATATATATATATATATATATATATATATATATATATATATATATATATATATATATATATATATATTAACTAGCTCAATAATAATATTTGAATATTTAATTAATTTAGCTTATAATTAATTAAATATACTTGAGAAATATTTACAACTTTACATTTGTGAAGAGTTATTATATTATAAATATACTTTATTATTTATAATATAATTAAATATTAAGTCCTTATAATATATATATATATATATATATATATATACTAGTATACTATACTTGGAAATTTAGAAAGTATCATTTAACAAGTCATTTGTAAAATACTCTAAGTGTCAATATTTTTAGAAATTTGGGCATGACCCGTTCGTTTGTTAAACGTTTCCATTTTCTCAAGTGTTGCAAATTCTCAATTTATTTACTAGTCTCTTGTACGTAGAGTTTAGTATGTAAAACTATATTATTCGTTATATATATATATATATAGTTATCGTTTTAAATCCGTTCTACGTCATAAAAATAATCACCGTTCGTCCAAAAATATGTAAAAACTCATTTTCGTCATCCGAAATATTTATTGGGCTCAAATTTCACTATTGGGCCCGTTAACCCAATATTAGCCCAAAACTACATAATACGGTTTTAGTTACGTTTAATATATCGTTATATATCGAAATTAATTTCTACACGTCCGATAATAATTTTTGGTCAAAAAGTCAAAGTTGGAAAAATACCCATTGGGCTTGGCCCAACTGCCAACGAGTTCCAAAATGGGCTCATTGGGCCCATTGGCCCAATAACCAATTTAGTTGTTTAATTTTTATATATCTTTTATATTTAAACATAATTAACTCTTTTAATTATGTTTAATCCTCAAAATACAAAGTTTAGTCAATATTATTCACTTAAAAATAATATAATTCGACTCTAATAAATAAATTTCACCAAAATATACATTTTTAACTAATTATTTATAATTAGTTAAAGTTACTTATCATGTATTTAATTATAATCCTTCAACTAAAACTTCCACCAATTCACCACTCGAGCCAAAATTTTATATTTTTCAAAACCCTAATAATTTTATATTTTTATTTTAGGCCGATTTATATATATACATATATTAGTGTATATATCGTCTTAAACTCGCGTAATTAGTGTAAATCACATTTGTACCAACAAATTAATACAACAAGCAACAATATTTACCACACAAGCAAGAAATACTAAAATGAACTAGTAGCATTTAATGGAACAAAGTTTTCATGCATGCAAGATATATATGTATAAACTTGTCAACTTAACAAAATATATGTATTTTGCACTTGGTAACATCTTAGATCATCATAAAAACATGTAATAAACAAGATTAGAAAAGTTTGATGATCCTTACAAAGGGTGTGTTTGTGAACGTGGCTAGGAGAGAACAAGGAAGACCCAAAACACTTCCAAATCAACCCAAATTAGCTTATATATTACCCAAAGTACTTGTAAATGCATCCCAACAATCTTGATCTCCAAAATATAGTATGAAATGTGTGTTTGTGTGTGTTTTGTGGCCGGCCAAAGAGGAGAGAAAAAAAGATATAGAGATTTTTGATACATGCCATTAACTAGTTAAAAGGGTTAGTTGGATATTAGATTTGGTTATTAGCATGTTTCTTGGGTAATAGGGTGATTAGCTTTGTTCCTTAGTGGGGAAGGTGGGTGTGGCCGGTTATAGCATCCAAGGGAGGTGGGGAGAAGTAAAATTTTACTCCTCGTTGGTATATCGTGTGTCGGTTTAAGCTTAAATGCAACCGTTACGTCCCGGTTTGACGTTTTTGGACACGAATACGTAAAATAAAGTTTTTAGCCATGGTTTTGTCAGAAAAGTAATAAAATGATTTTACTGACTAAAAAATATATTTACTTGACCTTTTTCACAATTACTATGGTATCGGTTCGCGTGCGGCGTTGTTTTTCAGCAAATACCGAGAAACTCTCAGTAAATTACGAAAATTGTCAGTAACTATCCGAAATGGATAAATTTGTGTTTACTGACAAAAATAAACTTTTTCAGTAGTCACTGTAAGCTACAGTGTACAAAACAGTTCCCGAAATCATGCAGAAATGTGCAGAAACATGCAGAAATGTGCTAATATGCATATAACGTTCAAAGTGAATATAATAAATAGCAATTTATTATATAATTTAGTTTACGAAAAATACTATTTGTCACATGGCTTATATATACAGTGTCATGTTATCGACCAATACATTATTACTGGTGATCGACAATGGGTAATTAACATAGGTCATGGGTCATGTGCATTTGGGTTGTAGTGGATTATAGTGTAATGGAAACCATTAATGACCGATGATAATGGCTAATTCACATGGGTCATAGGTCATGTGCAGCAGGTTTTGTTAACTAAGACAAAAAACTTGGGCAGATTTCATACTATTGTGACAAGTGTCCCTGGAGGTGTCCCCACCAAGTACATCTTACCATGGTTCTCAGGATCCCGATCCTGATCTTAGTATCTTACGATTTTACAATACTGCAAAGCAAAAACGATTTGGATCTTACATAGGATATTTGAAAGCTTAAGATCTTAAAGGATCCCGATCATGACCATAGGATCTTAAGATCTCATTCGATCCGATCCTAATTTTCTCAGATAACAAACAAAAAACTGCAAATTTCTAGATTATTCTTTTGTAGAATTTATAAAACAACATGTTAATCTTAATATAATTTCATAACTATTATTTAGGACAACATTTTCGATGAAACATTCATATAATTTTCTGTCTATGATATATAATAATTTGTAAATTTGTATATATTACAAAAACTATTAAGAAAATGACATTATAGTAGGATCTTGCCTTATGTACTCTTTGGGTGACTTTTTAAATACAAAATACAGTAAAATACAAATGCACCTTTAATACTTTTAGTTTTTAAACTTTTTATGTATTTTTTATACTTTTAGTTTTTAATATATACAAATTAAAGCTTATCCAACACACTTCACTCAATTAAAAATTATCCTCCTTATAAAACACACATCACACTTCAATATAATACTCTCTTTCTGTCCCACATTTATAACACCCTCGGTTAAAATTGACCGATTAAACAGATCTAGGGTTTTGATCCTTTCTTTCTCAGTTTTGTCTTACATTTGTTAGAAACTTGTTAGTTTATGTATTAGATTTATGTGGTGTTGTTTTTGCGAATAATTAGAGCAAAAGAGATATTAAGGTGTGTTTGGATTAGCTTATTTTGTGTGGTTACCGGCTTATTATGTTTTGGGGAATAAGCTATTTGGTCCCGTATACCCCCTTAGAGCTATTTATTCTTAGGCTTACATTGACTATCTGTTATAAGGAACAAAAGTGGCGGATGTGTGTGCGAATAATTAGGCTACAACATCTAAGTATCAAAGATGGAAGAAGTATCAATGCTGGATGGACAGACACCACTTTCAAGTATGAACATAAACTTGTTTTGGTGTTGTCCATCCATTGTTGATTCATCTTTGCTCTTTGTCAAAATACAGAAACAATTATCAAGTATAATTTGTAGGTTCGATGCTTGAATTTAGTGTCTTCGTCTTCCAGCATGTTGGTAGGTTAGAGATTCAAGGCTGAATAATATGTTGTTGTTGGCAAGGGTAGAAAGGATGGTAGTTCATTGCATTGTTAATATAAGTTTAATTTGATTTCATTCATGCACGATT
>LBNU01015631.1:78091-102916 GCA_014162995.1 Artemisia annua
AGATATCTCAGAAAGTCTTCCTCCAACGACTGCATAAGCAGAGATGTGTCTGTGACAGGCACTAAACATCTCCAAAATAGGGCATTCTCGGGTTCATAATTGTGAAACTCCAACCCATTCTCACCATAGCAAGTTACATAGAACACATCCTCACCCTCTTCAACAAAATGTATGTACTCAACAGCAGAACAGGAGATGTTGTGAATGACAAAATCATTCCACCTTGCTCCCTCAACAACAAACTTAAATTGTGAGACTCTCCTTACACGAACTTTCCATCTAACCCCCCCACAGTTAACTAAGAAAATAAAACCATTGCCACTATAGGAACCTCCTAGAACATAATCATTATGCAGTTCCTGTATATGAAAATAAAGTATACAAATGAAAACACAACTAAAAACTTAATCCATTCATATATCTTGCATCAAGTACTATATAACACGGACAAAAAAATTTGAAGTCAAAGTTGAAGAAAAAAGACTTGAAAAAGTCAGAGTGGACACTTAATGTGTGACTTTTTAAGTCTTCATTTGGCAAATTTGACATTATATATTTTTATTTGTGTTATATAATAGTTGATAAAAATTATACCAGCGGAAAATACATTCAAAACTTAATCCATTCATATATTTTGCATCAAGTAATATATAACACAAATAGAAATATTTAAGGTCAAAGTTGAAAACTAAAGACTTCAAAGGTCAACAGTGGACCATAATTATGGGAAGGAGTAAAACTAGTTTCTTAGAGAAATAACAGCTTGTCAATAATGGTGTTAACTTACAAACTCATCCAAAATATGTTGATCAGGATTGTCCACAGCGCAAATAAATTGATTACCAAACATGGTTACTGCATTAACGATTAATTAGGTTATAAAACAATGCAAAATACCGTTTGAATGAAGTAAAAATCAGTAAATGTGGTTACCTGGTACATGTGTTTTTTGAAGAATCACTACTGCTAAGCACCGACTGTATTGTTTGAGATATTAGGTTGAAAGAAGATAGAGAGTTTATGTGAGTGTGATTATGTTGTTTTAAACACGACTTAGTTTTGTTATTTGCAAAAAATATCCTCGTCGATTTTCGTGAAAGGGAGGTAGCTGAAGTGTGTTAATGTGTTATAGCGGGAACAGTGAAGTGACGAAAATACCCTCACGTGCAAAGCACATGAGGGCACTAACGAGCTAGCAGCATTCAGTTCTGCCTAGCAGCATTAAGTTCTGCCTTAGCAGCATTAACTTCGAAGTTACTAGCATTCACCCATATTCCAATCCAAACAACTTTTTCTTTGCTTTTCCTGCAAAATGTCAGTCTAGAAACAAAGAAAATACAAGCCATAACATATGCACAATCCTCCCAACATCTAAATATACATAACAGTTCTAAGTATAACTAGGAGCATTGTAATGGGGCAAATGAAGAGTCATGACTAATAGTCTGAACTCAATTCATTCAGTGAATATCAAATTAGGCTCAAACTAGGTAGATAGAGTACGTATACATAAGTTATCAGAAATGTGTGACCATATGTATCGAATTGTGACTACATTTAAATAATGTGTGACAAAATATGACACTATGATTTAGCCACCTAAATAAATACTTCATGTGACCATATATATAGCATCTTTAATTTAGTCACACAAAACCTCAATGTGACTAATATCAAGGTTAATGATAACTGACTTCACATTTTGCTATAAATAATAGTCACATGAATATTTCACAATGTGACTATTTTGAATGTATTGGTCACATATAATACCCATTAGGATTTGGCAAGCAAACACACACTAAACTTTAGATACACTTATTAACTTACGTGACCATATGTATCGAATTTTCGTTACACTTAATCATGTTTCTATGGTTTAGTGTGACCATATATGACATTTGGTCATACTCGTCAACTGTGTGACATATATTTGTCACTATTAAATGCATATCGTGACTAACGCTTCAAACTTACTTTTCCGTTGTCACACATTTCAGACGCTATGTGGCTAAATATTCAGCAAAGAATAGCAGTCACGTTTAAATAATGTGTGACAAACTTGAGTATATAATTTAGCCACATACACAATTACCTCATGTGACCATATATCTATTTTGGTCACACTTTTAAATTGTGTGACATATATTTGTCACATATGTATATCTATAGTGTGACTAATGTTTCGAATTAAAAGTGACTAAATAATCCAAAATTTTTTCCAGTTACCTCTAGTCACATAAATATTCAAATGTATGACAATAGAATTCCGAAATGGTCACACAAGTCGGATAAAGTGTGGCTGTTTATTTTATTCTGGTACATTTAGTCACGTATAAATGTTACAGTGTGACATTTCAAAATCGACCATGCGTGACCAATAGAACTTTTTGTACTAGTGAGACTTTAGTGGGTAAAAATAATATTTGATTGGTGGAGAGTGTAGTTAGTGGAATTTCCTAAAACTTTGTGCATGATGTAAGCGGACACTTAATATGGGACAGAGAGAGTAATATTTAACAAATACCCTAAAAATTCAAAACGTTTATATATAAAACTATAAATATTAATGAATGTATACTAAATTGGGGCCCCTTACAAAGGGGGGCCCGGTGTGGTTGCACCACTTGCATATGCTAATCGCCGCCACTGGTACTTTATTTCAAGCAAATATTTAAAACATAGTTAATGATATATAGTTTACTAGCTTCATGACCCGCCCGATGGGCGGATACGCTTCATAAAATTGTTTGACAAAAAGTTAATTGCATGTAAATAAATAATGAATAACGGAAAAAATGTTTGACATGTAAAACTATATTGTATTGGTCGAAGATTAATTTATATGGAATCAAGTGATCCATTAGTCGCTCGCAAAAGACGGTACATTACATTAAGATACATTCATTTAATATATCTCAAATAAATCTGCATATGGATTTCAGGAGTTGGAACTTAATCAACTTTTGTTACTTTAATTCATCATCATTCTGCACAAATAAATATTTAGATTAGGCCAATGGAAACTTATAACAATGTAAAAAAGAAAACATACGTATCAATCATATTACATCAAAGTTTTTTTGGCTAATTTGGACTAAAATATCTTCAGCATGTCCCTTTAAGATCATTGCATAAAAGATTACTATAAAAGATGACAATTTGCACTTCATCAATATTTTACTCAAAAATCCTCACTTGATGCATTAATACTTCACGCTAGTACACACATAATGTTTACATGCCTCAAGGGGTTGTCCACTTTCAAACTTTTACAAAGCAAATCCAATCTTTATCATGAAACTATTACTTGTTAGTCTTAACCTTGCTTACTTTATAAACACAAAAGTAGCCAATCCATAGCAGTAGTCTACCCAAAACCATAAATCACATTTGTGTCACAATTATTGTTTTACTTACCTCATGCTACTAAATTTGATTGTCTTTCAACCAATACATTACTGAATCTACGTACAAATAAAAACAATGCATATTTGTATTGGTTGCCTTTCCACCTATTGATGCTCTCATTCTCCAAGAACTTCCATAGGTTAAATGGTTCATTTTAACTTGTTGCTCCACTCGTCCCATTTTGTTGATTACAAAAAAGCTGCAACTGATGAACTAAAAAATGCTAGCACATATGTTAGCATGTCGAGATTTTATAATATGCTGATATGCAATATCAGAAACAAACTGATTGTGTGTTTAAAGAACAAAGTTATTACTAAATACTTTTAAGCAAGAATACATAATCAGAACATAAACACAACTAATCTTCCATTCTACTTATGTAATAGGCTAAATTGCACCAATATGTATATCATAATGATCATCAAAAAACCTGGACCTATTTGAGGTGGTATCACTACTAGAAAAAGGTCTATCCTTGACTCGCATTTTATGACGCACGCTACAAGATGACGCGCAAATACCAAAGTCATAAAATAAGAGTCATAACGAGTAAATTTTTTATTGGGGATGACTCGTTTTCAGAAGCGTCATAACATAGTGTCATAATCACAAGCCCGCTCAAATTTTCCCCAAAAGTTAAACCTTATCCTTTCTTTCCCCCTCAAAACCCCAAAACCAGATCTCATTCTTACACTCCCCCCAAAATTAACCTACTCTCACACACACACACACACACCGCCATCATCTCCATCATCTCACTGATATAACTATAAAAAAAAAAAACAAAAACAAAAAAAAAAAACAACAAAAACGACCCGATATTTATAACCTCAAATCAACCATCACCACCGCCATCATCTCCATCATCATCATTTATAAAAAAAACTCAATTCGATTTAAGGTTTCACTTTTATATAAATAAATAAATCCACCTTTGATTCTCATAAATCAATTCATCATGGCGACAGCATCAGGTACAACAATTACACCTTATTTTTACACTTATTGATTCAAATTAGGGTTTAAAATTATGGTTTATAGAAATAGCTTATTCCAGTTGACATTTATTGATACCGGATCTGATTTTTTATAATACTAATAAGGGGGTGTTTGGAATTGCTTACTTTTTTCTGATTAAGATCCTGTTTAAAAATAAGCACTTATAAGCTGCTTGATAATTAGGTGCCTTGGGAAATAGTGTTTGGATTTGCTTATTTTGTATAAAAAAATGCAACTTTGTTGAAAGAAATAGTAGTTTGTTAGAAAATGCTTATTTTTGCCTCAAAATAAGCTGAAAGGAGTCTGGATAATACAAAACTGTGGATAAACAGAAAAGCAGAAGAAATAAGCGATCACAAATAGCCCTATATACAATAGAGCAATAGAAATATGAATTAATTTAATATCGCTATCGGCTTATATGAATTAACATTGCGTTACTCTTTCAGCCTTTAAAAGCTGCAACTTTTATTTATTTATTAGGCTAATGGCTTTTAATTATGTACTAGTGTTTTGACTTTCCGTTGAAACTTGAAAGATCCTATGTATGTTTTTCAATGGTGTCTTATGTGTTTGATAGATAATCGAGCAGTTTTGTAAATTATGGGGCGCTTAAACATTGGATTTTTCTTGGTAGGAGTATTATGTATGGTGTCTGTTCTATGAATGAATGATTACGCATGAATGATTTGTCATATATGGGATTAATCATGGTAAGAGATATCGGGGCTTTATAGTAGTGGGAATGTTGAAAACTTGCACTACTAATAGATGTCTTGGAGCTTATAAGTGACTGTTAATGTAATTAACTTGAAAAAAAAAGAAAAGAAAAAGAAATTGCATGAGAAACAGGGGTTGGAACCCGGAAATGTTGACACTTGGATTGGCTTTTTGCTCATTTTTGACCAATCACCAATCACTAAATGCCTTGATGTTTATTGCAGTGGCGTTTAAATCCCGTGAGGATCACAGGAAACAGATGGAGCTGGAAGAAGCCCGTAAAGCTGGGCTTGCACCAGCAGAGGTCGATGAAGATGGAAAAGAGATCAATCCTCATATTCCTCAGTATATGTCATCGGCTCCTTGGTATCTTAATGCAGAGAGACCGAGTTTAAAGCATCAAAGGAAATGGAAGTCGGATCCAAATTACACAAAGTCGTGGTACGACAGGGGAGCGAAAATATACCAAGCTGATAAGTACAGGAAGGGTGCGTGTGTAAACTGTGGAGCTATGACACATACAAGGGAAACCTGTATGGAGAGGCCTCGTAAGCTTGGAGCAAAATGGACGAGTAAAAACATTGCACCTAATGAAAAGATAGAAACGTTTGAACTCGAGTATAAGTGTGGGACTGTTTTTATAACCTTGTATAAGTTTATAACCTGTGCTACTAGTTTTAACTTCCTAAGTTAGTTTATTATTTTCTGATTCTTTTGTTTCATGTGCTTGCAGATCAGTTAGGAAGATTGTAAACCTAGACGATCACGTTGCATTGGCCTGTGCTGGACTTAAAGCGGATGCTCGTGTTCTCATAAACAAGGCACGGATCGAGTTATCGGTTTATTGATATACGACCTGAATGAGTTATGGGCATTTTTATTTTCATTATCTTCTTCATTTTTTATATATATATATTTTCTCATTGATATCATTTTTTTAATGTACTATAATTTTTGTTAGATGCAAACATTATAGGAGACGATGTATGATTCGTGCACCTTGTTGTAACGAGGTTTATGGTTGTCGCCATTGTCACAATGAAGCTACGGTACTTATTTATTATACCTAGCTTTATTTATTTATTTATTTATTTATTTATTTAACTAGTTGTATGGATTTAAATAGTTGGATGTACATTTGACTTATTAGTTGATGACTTGTTGTTCAGAACATGTTGGATAGTATAGCTGATCGCCATGATATTGTTCGATATGATGTTACTCAAGTATGTTTTCTTTTTCAGACTTTGGTTTTACTGTGTTCATGTATGTTTATGGGTTGTTTGGGATTTTGCTTAGTTTCAACAATGTTTATCTGCTTAGAAACTAAGCAGTTGTCAAGCTGTTTTTTTATCTTAGTATTTGGGTCTTTATTTATTTCTCAACCATGTTTCGACCATTTATTTTTTTCAGAGTTGGTGGTCGTGAGAATACTCAGGAGAGCTGCACGGATGACTCGGGTAGTCTTGTTGTATACTCAGTGGTCGATGTGAAAGCTGTCAAACTAACTTGTGAATTACTATCGATATGTAATTTTTGTCGTTAATTAACTTGTGACTTATCGTGAATTAGTACTTGAATTAACCTCATTGTTTTGATATATTTGTGTTTTTAATTTTGTATTATCAGGTTTTTAATTGTCATTTAATAGAAAATTAGGAACTGGAAAAAATTAATTTTTTTTTTAAAAAAAATTAGGTTATGACACGCAAAAAGGAGAGTCATAAAACGTGGGTCATAAGTGCGAGTCATAGAAGGATGACGCACAAATGCGAGTCATGAAGCTTTATGACGGTACTTTCCTTGACTCGCATTTGCGCGTCATAAGACCTCTTCTTGACACGCAGTGCGAGTCAAGGATAGCCCTTTTTCTAGTAGTGTATTTATATAAAAGTTCTCGTTTATTAAGAAAAAAGGCGTGTTGGACTTAATTCTGATGACCTGGTAAATACCTTAATTCTTTCATAATCAACGCACTTCCTGAGATGCCAAGGGCGTCTTTGGGATTCCTAATAAAACCGTTATCTACTCATGGGGTGTTCGGAATTGCTGATAATTTTCAGAGTACTTTTTCGTAATCACTAAAAGATGTATCTCTTGATTATTTATGATATGTATACATAGCTACAATTCTACAACAAATACTTGCACGTCAAACTTTCATAAAATTCAATCAAGTCAAGTACCTTAACATGAAGTCCAATAACAAAAATGAACTAACCTTCAGACTAAACTTATCCTTAGGTCTACTTATCGATCTCTGCAAACTGTGTCTTCTTTTAAAGTTCAATTTTAAACTCTAGGAACAAATGAACAATGATCCATCTTCTTTAAAAGGATTCAACTTTTTGACGAAACCATACCCCCTGAACCATCCCTCTTGTTAAGAAGTCATAACGAAAAGTTAATCACCTCGATTAGTATTCTGTAAGAACGGAAGCAAATATAATAAAATAATAGTAGTGAAGTTAGTTTGAAACACATAGGACCCAAAAAAAAATTCAAGTTTTATATCATTAAAAAATTCATACAACACAGATTTAAGGGAGTCACAAAAGGTTATATACTACATCTATAAAGCACATTTTGAGCGTAGTTATAAGCATGTTTGGCATTATATTCAATTGAGCTGAAACAATAAAACAATGTTCGGCATTACAGTTGAATAGAATGGTTTTGTTCTTAAGCGAAGTTGAAAAAAAAGATTACCTCTATGCTGACTTGTCCGCATACTGTTAGTCCTATTTGTTAGGACGATTCGTCTCAAACGGAAAATGGTAATAAAATAAAAAATAATCAGTTTACACATCCAGCTCAAACATTGCACAAGGTGAATTTTAAACAGTACCTGGTCACCTTGCACTACCAAAAATTCAATTGCAATAAGTGTTAAAGGAAGATTGTCTTTATAAACACTTCTTGTTTCTCTTTGTATATCTAACAAAATCATGAATTCAACTAACTTATTGAACCAAATAAATTTACAATCCACCTTCATCTCGAGAACCTGCACAATGCTTGTATTATTAATTAGAGATAAAAGAGTAAACCATTTTCTGAAATTTTTAAGTTTTGATAAGCATAGCAGTGTTTCAAAGACCATCCTTGCTACCTCATTGCTTGTTTTGCCGGTCAGCAGGTTGTTAACGGGAATCACATTTATTTCATGCTCTCATAGTCTCATTCCTTGTCACACGTAATTAGAAGATACCTTGCAATAGCCCTGCAACAAATTAATAGTTTTCAACAGCCTTATACCCCAAATTAATATAAGGGTAGGATAATCTATCATGCAATAGATAAACGTTACTCATTTAAGAGCGTTGAGTTACAATTGTGCAAATCATATATAAGAATAGCAATGAAAAAAAACGCTATAAAACCCTTTTAAGCATCCTTATACTCGCAAGGTTGGTTGCTCAAAGGATCTTTTAGCCAAATTTAGGATCATCTATTAGCATGAACAATGATGATATTGAGTTTAAAGTTATATTTCACACCTTAAGTTTTTCAAATGTCTTGAATTGAGTAGCATCAAGTCCTCATGCAAATATGTAATGTAAACAATAATGTCGTATTTTCCCTAAATAATTATTATCTTACTTGCAAATGAGCAAAACAAATTATTGAACTTCTAATTTATGTGATGGTGTACTCATAATCACAACATTAGACACTTAGACACATGTTTACCATATTATACCACATATTAATCGCATCAACATTAGTCTCAAACAGTTTGTACTTATTTGTCTCCCTTTTATATTTCATTTTTTATGTCCCTGTAAAATTAATTTATGCATGTTCTTCAAGTATATTCGCCCGATCTTAGAAACATACCAGATTTCAATTACGGATGCATTCTGCCATTCCAAATGCTCCATGATTTTGTGTCTTAAACCAAGATTGGCCAAAAGTGAAACATGTTTCCAATGAAAGAGAGCTGCAAAAAGGAAGTTACCTTGTTGAGAACAATTGTTGAGAACAACCAAATATGATTTGTAGGTACTGGCCATTTTGTGCAAAATGCATGCCAGCAGTAACAACAACTGGTCAAAGTAATAAAAAAATTCCAAAGTCTAACCATCATTTTAAATAATAAAAAACAAAAAAAGCAAGCCAAATGATATAAAGTTATAAACGATTACAAAGTTGCTTCTTCTCTTACCATAATTTTCACGGGTCGTTGCCCATGGTCTCCAAGAACATCAGTCACGAATTCCATTGATGTGCTCATATGTTCTCGCTAAAAGAATAACATATTTGTGAATATATTTATTAAGCTAGAAGGAAAAACAACCTAATCTAAATCATCATCTTTCGAATTATAATCATGGTATTTCTTATGAAAAGTACCTCAAGGAATTCATTGAACTCTGCTTGCTTTTTGCTGGTTTCAGTTCCTCATGCCTCAAGAAATACTCTTCCAAGAACAAAAACACAAACAGCAATATAACTATATGAAAAACACAACATGTAACAAATTAAGAGACTACAATACCTAAACTTTAAGGTGTGCTAATGGATTTTGCTTTTGAGCATATTGTTACATATAATTATAGTCATCAGAATGAAAGTAATATGATCAAATGTAGGTTCAGAGCTTGATGATGAGATTAACATCTAAATGAAATTTAAGTTGAAATTGTTTATAATATACGGCAAAAAAGAAAGGGAATGATACATATACATTCCCGTAGTTGTTATTTGCATATGCTCCACCATCATGACCAGCATACATGAAAAGTGATCTGGAGTGTTTGAGTGAGACCTAATAATATCGTTGAAAGAAGGGGCTACTAAGTTGATGGCAGGACTTTAGTAAACATATTTGGTCATGAAATAAGCATACCTCCAATATGTCGAGGACTTTCGATACTAATTCAATCATCCTATATCTAACCCGAATCAGATTTATATAAAGAATTTATTAGCACCAAAATTATGATTCTAAACCAAGTATTTTAAATAAAATCACCTATGAAACTGCTTCTTTAATAAACTGGGGAGCATTCCCTGTAATATGTAAATACATGCATCGCCAATATCTACATCCCCGGGATCATTACCTGTTCCAAGATATTACATGAATCTAAAAGTTAGCAGTTAGCCACTGATTACATCAAACTTCTTAAAAATGTAGGAAAAGTGTGATAAAGAATAGAAATTGAAGATTATATTGGTAAGAAATAGGGGATGCACCTTCATTTTCAGATTCTCGAACCATTTACGCCATGAATATGAGACCTAATAATCATTAATTATAAACAGAAAACCATGTAAATGGATCTTTATAATCCATTATAGTTAAGCTATATATAAAATATAAACAATACATGATGAAATCAGGACATTGGATGCTTGGATGGCTGGAACAATTGTATTAAGCAATGAAGACCAGAGATTTAAAAAAATTCATAGTAGATAATATTTAGGGTTTTCAAAAATTGAATTGTTTTGGAATTATAATATCCGTTTTATTCTTGGTTTGTAGAGAATGTGTTTTTTTTAAAAGATTTTGGCAAACGATTTAAAATTTTGAAAGCAGAATATTGAATAACTAATTGATTGAGGTTTCTTAGTTGTCAGTTATAAGATTATTTAAAAGCCCTTTAAACATGCCTTATTTGTTCCATATATTTTGATTGAGAATTTAATTAGGATCACTAAATTGTAGCTAAAATCAGTTTTGAAAATATGTAATTTATTTACGGATTCAAATTTAAGCATCTATATTTTGTTTTCAAATGTTTCAACACAAACACTCAAGTGCTCTAGTGGTTGAGTGTTTGCTCTTTGTTCAAGAGGTCATGGGTTCGAGTCCCATTAGCTACAAATTTTTTAAAAATGATAAATTCATGCATGAAAAGTGTGTGCCATGTAGGCAATGACATGGTATTGAGTTGAATATGTGGCAATGAGGTGGCATATGTTAGGGGTTAATGACGTGGCATGGTTAGCCTATTATATAGTGTAGGATTTCTTTTTGGATTACTCTCCTATCATTAACATATGATGGATTACTCTACTATCATTAACATATGATGTATTATGTTTCTTTTAAAAAGTAGTAATTTGCTAGTTTTTGTTATAACGTAAAGTAACAACATTGTCAAAAAACTAAAGTTTCATATACCAAACTGTGTAATTTGGTAACATTATTATTCTATGTCAACAAACTTTTCACAAACATACTAACAATGTACAACTATTTTTTCAAAAAAACAAAATCTGTAAAGCAAGAAAGAAGAACATAGATATATAGACCATGGATATAAAGAACAACTTTTTGACAAAAAATTAAGATCAACAAAGTAAGAACAAATCTTGAAAAAGAAGACATCAATATAAAATATGTGAAGGACAATTACCAAAAAATTCACCCATCTTCATATCCGCCATTCCACCACCATCACTTCAAGATCACAATCTAGGGAAAATAAACCTCAAATCAGAAATAAAGAACATAAATCAAAATCTGCAAAGATAACTCACTTATATGAATTACAACCTCTCTTTAATATCTTACTCTTTATGCTTCTTCCTTCAATATCAGCTTCACCACCAGCAATCATATCTAAACCATATAGAATCCAAATATATATGCAGAGTAAGACATAGAAAAAATAAGCATGTAAAAATGAAAATTAGAAACTTAAAAGATAACTTACAAAGATGTCTCGAAAAGAATGACTGATCATCCATTTTCCGGCTAAGGATTTACGGCTGGCATTTAATAGAAGCTTAATATATGAATTTGGATTGGAAAAAAAAAATGAAAGAAGGATATTTGAAAGAAATAAATAAAAGAGAGATTGTGGGTGTATTACATTTGCTTCTCTAAAAGAGGAGTTGAGAGTACATAAGAAGGTGAGATGCTGAAGACATCAAACGTGTCATTTTTTTAAGAGCTGACGTGTCATTTTTCCAGGCTGCTACAGTCAAAAAAGTTCCTTACTTATATAATAGGTAGATATGACTAAAACAAGGATTTTTATAGTGAAGTAAACTAGATTTTAACTAAAAAAAAAAAAAAAAAAAAAAACACATAGATTCATTTATGAATCGCAAGCTGAATGCCTAAATTCACTCAATCAACAAAGAACACATAAAAATCTTACAATAAACGAAATTTAATCCAGGAATATTGAGGGTTTTCGAGTGAATTAAACTTACTAGGTTTTGAAATCAAATAAGTGTGAAGTCTTTATGCCAAAAAATGAAATGACATTTGAGAATTTTATATGTAAATTATAGAAGAGAAAGAGACAATAACTTTTTGTTGTTGTGACAAATGAGTGTGAGAGTTTGCGAGAATATATCTCTGGTGAAGGATGTTTTTTGTTCAGGCATGAAATCAATATATGTTCCATATCAGTATATTAATTACTAAACATTAGAATTAATGTTTTGTTGGACAACATTTATGTCTTTACAAGTCAACTAAACTATAAATGTCAGTATCTCTTGTTAACACTGTTTTTCATAGAAATAAAAATATACGAGTACTCGTGCACACAGATCCAAAAAGAAACCAAAATTGCATCCGTTAACCAATTAGACATAACTATTAAACAGTCATAACTTTTTGAATTTAGCTTAAAAACTTTTCTTTTAGATTAAGTGGGCTATGATCTAGCTTGATGTTTAACAACTGACTTATTGGTGACTGATGTGGGCCCAAGTGTTGATGAACGGGCCATGGCATTTCTAGAGGCCTGAGATCGCGTGAAAAATGGGGCCTCATTAAAATGGCCATAACTTGGGCTACAGGGCTCTGTTTCAGGCCCATGACTAGCTGATTCGAAGCTTGGAACAAGGAGCACGTTGTGGTAAACAGACATTGTTGGTTTATGGAACTTTTGATACCCGAAACACTCTATTTTATGAGTTATTTGCATTTTTATGTTTTTCGGATTTTTTAGACTTTTGTTTTTGTAATAGCTTTCTGCATGTTTGTCCTTTAGGGCCCATTTCGACTTTTTTTAAATATTTCTTAAACTTGACCACTAAACTTTGAAAAATAACCCTTTTTTATTTTTCTTTTAAAATTTTAGCACATTTACTTTTAGTATTTATTTTAGCTAGATAAAAATTTAAGTAATGATGACATAAAAAAAACTCAATTTGACTTTTCTAATTGACAAACAGTAAGCCATAATTTTGAAATTTAGCTTTCATGTGGGTTGATGTGAAACATTTATTTTCATTTTTTTTCTTGTTCCTTATCATACAAGGGATATTACTCGGGTAGTATGCATCATTCTCTTATAAAATTCATGGTGAAATATTTAAGAACACTGAGCAAAAATGTATTTTAAAAAGCTAATAAAATAATAAATTTAGTAATTTACATTAATTAAAATAAGTGTGTCTTGAGTTGATTTATTCAAATATAAATTAACATACTAATACAAATAAAACAGCATAAATCACATGATTAACAATAAAAAAAATGAAGAATTAAACAATAAAAATTTGGAAAAATACTTATTATCAAAGCCACCATTACAAATCTCAAATGAATTTATAATTACATAAAAATCAGAAACAATGACTGTATCGCATACACACATGCAAAACTGAACATACATAATTCATCAAGAATCCTAAAGCTAGATTTTAACTTAAAAAATCAATAAGACACATAAATTCATTTATAAATCGCAAGCTCAACGCCTAAATTCACTCAATCAACAAAGAACACATAAAAATCTTACAATAAATGAAAATTGATCTAGGAATATTGAGGGTTTTTGATTGAACTTACTAGGTTTTGAAATCCAATAAGTGTGAAGTCTTTATGCCAAAAAATGAAAGGACCTTTGAGAATTTTATATGTAGATTATAGAAGAGAAAGAGACAATAATTTTTTGTTTTTGTAACAAATGAGTTTGAGAATTTATGAGAATATATCTCTAGTGCAGGATGTATTTTGTTGAGGCATGAAAGCAATATATGTTCCATATCAGTATTTTAATTACTAAACATTAGAATTAATGTTTTGTTGGACAACCTTTATGTTTTTACAAGTAAACTAAACTGTCAATGGAACTATCTCTTGTTAACACTTTTTTTCATAGAAATATAAATATACGAGTACCCGTGCACACAGACCCAAAAAGAAACCAATATAGCATCCGTTAACCAATTAGATATAACCATTAAACAGTCATAACTTTTTGACTTTAACCTTAAAACTTGTATTTTGGATTTAATGGGCTATGGTCTAGCTTGATGTCTAACAACTGAAGTAGTGGTGACTGATGTGGGCCCAAGTGTTGATGAACGGGCCATGGCATTTCTGGAGGCCCAAGATCGCGTGACAAAAGGGGCCTTATTAAAAGGAGCATAAGTTGGGCTACAGGGCTCCGTTTCAGGCCCATGACCAGTCAATTCGAAGCTTGGAACGAGGAGCATGTTGTGGTAAACAAATATTGTCGGTTAAGGAACTTTCGATTACCGAAACACTCTATTTTATGAGTTATTTGCATTTTTTAGTTTTTTCGGGTTTTTTAGACTTTTGTTTTTGTAATAGCTTTCAGCACGTTTGTCCTTTAGGGTCCATTTCGACTTTTTTTTTTTTTTTAATATTTCTTAAACTTGACCACTAAACATTAAACAATAACCCTTTTTTATTTTTCTTTTAAAATTTTAACACATTTACTTTTAGTATTTATTTTAGCTAGATAAAAATTTAAGCAATGATGACATAAAAAAAAATACTCAATTTGACTTTCTAATTGACAAACAGTAAACCATAATTTAGAAATTTAGCTTTCATATGGGTTGATGTGAAACATTTGTTTTCATTTTTTTCTTGTTCCTTATCATACAAGGGATATTACTCGGGTAGTATGCATCATTCTCATACAAAATTCATGGTGAAATATTTAAGAACACTGAGCAAACAGGTATTTTAAAAAGCTAATAAAATAATAAATTTAGTAATTTACATTAATTAAAATGAGTGTGTCATGAGTTGATTTATTCAAACATAAATTAACATACTAATACAAATAAAACTGCATAAATCACATGGTTAACAATAAAAAAATGAAGAATTAAACTGTAAAATTTTTGAAAAATACTGATTAACAAAGCCACCATTACAAATCTCAAATAGTGATGAATTTCTAATTACATAAAAATCAGAAACAATGACCGTATCACATACACACATTCAAAAATGAACATACATAATTCATCAAGAATCCTAAAACTAGATTTTAACTAGAAAAATCAATAAGACACAAAAATTCGTTTATAAATCGCAAGCTTAATGCCTAAATTCACTGAATCAACAAAGAACATATAAAAATCTTACAATAAATAAAATTTGATCTAGGAATATTGAGGGTTTTCGAGTGAACTTACTAGGTTTTGAAATGCAATAAGTGTGAAGCCTTTATGCCAAAAAATGAAAGGATATTTGAGAATTGTATATGTAGATTATAGAAGAGAAAGAGACAATAATTTTTTGTTGGTGTGACAAATGAGTGTGAGAATTTGTGAGAATATATCTCTAATGCAAGATGTTTTTTGCTCAGGCATGAAAGCAATATATGTTCCATATCAGTATATAATTACTAAAAATTAGAATTAATGTTTTGTTGGACAACATTTAAGTCTTTACAAGGCAACTAAACTATAAATAGAAACAAGGCATGCAGAACCCGTGCTACGCACAGGCTTCGAATCTAATTGTTAATCGCGTATTCTTTCTGTGTATTGGCGAGTGTATGCTTAATTATTGTTTAGTATGTTGTATGAAACTTTTTGACTTTATTGTATCAAAATTTAAAAATATTTGATGTTGTTTTTGTTTTGTGGTGTTGTATTTTATAAATGGGCTTTTGGTTATTAAGTTATGATGGCTTTGTTTCTTTTGGCCTATTACTTATTTGCATGTTAAAAAAACTGGCTTTGTTTCTTTTTGTCTATTACTTAGCCCTACAATACTTGTCCATTAGATGAATTTTGCATGGTAATATGAAGCACACGGGGTCTATCTGATTGGTCATAGTTTAATGTGCGTAAAATATTTTCTTTATTAAATTTGTAAGTTAAAGTTTGTGAAATAATGTATATATAATAATGCCACATAAACTGTATAAAAATCGTTACAAACCTTTTTAGCTTCATCTCATTTTATTGTACAACTAATTTCATTGAAAATTAACATTGAAGTCTAACTAATCTTAATAAATTTTATCAATAAACTCAATTCTAAATAGCTAACCAAATGAATATTAATTAACACACTATTAATAATCCTAAAACCTTGGGACTCCACTATTATGTCTTAAACTTAATTTTTTTAATTTACAAATGGGTTCGAGCAAAAATTATGTACTTTTTCTTTTATATTCATTATTCAAGTTGCATGCTTACATAAACCAATCACGCTAAAAAGTATCATTTAACTATTTAAATGTTGCTTTACATACATGCTCGTACACATTTTCTTGAATCAATTCGCACATGTGAGCTACATCAATAGAAAACACACATAAATTACTTGTATATGAAAATGCATTAACATAATACATATAGCTATATATATTGCATTAGGTTAAATCATCAATTATTTTTGCAACCTTTTCAACTTTATCTCAATCCATAACCGACTTTTAATTCTATACTAATTACTAAATATCATGTGATCAATTCTGGCAAGCCTTGCACTTTCATCTCGATGTTGTATATACTTCACATTAAATGCATCGGTTTTGTTTTTCGATAAAATTTTGAACTTTTGCTTATGTTTAAAACTCAACTTTTTTATTTGATATTATAATTTACAAACGGCTTTAAGTCAAAATTATGTATATTTTCCTTTCTATTCATTATTCAATGTGATATTTTTAATATGTCGTATCTTGCTATTATGGCAAACTCATTTAATGGGCGTAAATATTGATTTCTCACTAATGATTCTACATATAGAAAAAGAAAACACTTTGCGATGCGCGGACCTTCTTCTTTTCAATAATAATTCAATTGCACACGATAAATTCATTCTAATATTTCTCAAAGAGCATTCGAAAGCAACTACTTACATAAACTAATCACGCTAAAAAGTATCATTTAACCATTAAAATGTTGCTTTACATACATGTTCATGCACATTTTATTGAATCAATTCGCACGTGTAAGCTACATCAATAGAAAACGCACATAAATTACTTGTATATGAAAATGCATTAACATAATACATATATCTATATATATGCTTATCTATAACAATCACCTAAATATGTAAGAAACAAAGAAAATAGTTGGTATCCCAATCTTTGGTTCCATTTATCTGAGCATGCATGATCTTGTGTGATTTTCATGGTACCTGCGTATGATAACTAAATAAAGAAAAAAAGAAGACCAAGTTAATTACAAAGATCTAAAAGATGTGTGAATCATCTCCAAAATGTTGCAAAAGAGAATTTACGTACCGCTACCAACAATCAAAGATCTAAAAGATGTGTGAATCATCTTCAAATGTACATACTAAATGTGATTTTGGCCGGTTTATATAGGCATGAATTAGGTTAAAACATTAATTATTCTTGCAACCTTTCGCAACCCTTGCACTTCATCTAACCGACTTTTAATTATATACTAAATGCCATGTGATCAATTCGGGCAACCCTTGCACTTCATCTCCTTTCATGATTGTATAATTATTATGAGGCTGCATTGAATTCCGAGCATTAGCTCTCTTGTACTCTATGCAATCTTGATGCCTATACAATAAATTATAGGACTGAATCTTTTAGTATTATAGATATCTCTTATTAACACTTTTTTCATAGAAGTAAAAATATACGAGTACTCGTGTACACCGACCCAAAAAGAAACCATAATAGCATCCGTTAACCAATTACATATAACCATTAAACAGTCATAACTTTTTGACTTACATTTAGCCTATAAGAGCATATGTCATGGACATGTAACATTAAAGAAGCTAAACCAAAGCAAGACCTTTCTAATGAACATGCATTCAATAATTAAACAAGTGGTCATCTAGCATTTAAAAAAGCATGAAGAATTTTAATCGTATTTAACAAGAACAAGTTGTCGTCAATACATATAAGCAAGTAATCTAGGTTTGTCAAGAAGAATCATAATTACTACTTGTTTAAAATGCAATCTTAATGGGAGACAAAGATCATCGATGTAAAACATCTTTAATCAAATGTAGGAATGGAAATTTTTCAAGTTAGAGAATGGATATGAGACTATCACTAGCGATGCTCAATTAAGGCTAAACACGACCATTTTTACGGGTTTACCACAAACCCAACTTCTCTCCTGGAAGCAATTCAAACGTTAGGTTAAATTGAATTTCTAGTGCAATAGGTTCTCCAATAGCTATTCTCATATTAGAAGAATTGGAATTCCTATATTTTCCCAGTGAAGTTTTCCAAAGATGATATTAGCCGATTCCGATAATACATGTCCTAACCATATTTTAAAAGTCGGTTAATGAAGATGACATGTCTTACACAAAATCTATACAAAGTCAAGCACAATATTTTAAATATGTTTTTGAGATTTTGAGGTTGTTTAGTTTAGATGGTATATTACATGACCTTATGGATGACGCCTTTGAGTTGTTACTTTAACATGTTTTGGTTTCAAGAATACTCCATAGTAAATCTTGAGAAAAAGAGTCTAATTAAGGTTACTTGCCTTAATAGATCTTGTAATATTTTATGTTGTATCATTGAAAGAAAACATATTATATCTTTTGACAAATATGCTTATTTAAAAGGAAAAATGATGCGTGGTTTGCAACCTACGCAGTAGGTTTTACCTCTCAAGGGATCTTGAGAAGCTTGCAATCCCCACCAGGCAGTGTACCTGACCGATGTAGTATAGTGAAGTGGCAAGTACCGGGGGATTGATCGTTCTCTTGGGGAATAGTGTCGTTAGGATTGAAAACTACTCTGATTTAGGTCTAAGGGTTGAGGGATGATTCGTTTTGTATTTTT
Source organism: Artemisia annua (assembly GCA_014162995.1). Taxonomy (NCBI): domain Eukaryota; kingdom Viridiplantae; phylum Streptophyta; class Magnoliopsida; order Asterales; family Asteraceae; genus Artemisia; species Artemisia annua. Next base: position 97,222 of record LBNU01015631.1, read on the forward strand.
ATATTTTATGAAAGCAAGTAAAATCTCGGGTATTTGGAAGAGTGGGCGGAATTAGTTGCTAGTCAACTAACCCAATCACTACAATTGCAAATAAAATAAAATAACAAGAAAATAAAAGGTTGTGAAACTTATATGGAGAAAAGTGTGTTTACTTAGATTTCCTTACTCCCTAGCTATCTTTTACCGGTTAATTGGTTTGTTACAATTGTGTGGATGACGGGTTGTATTCCTTTAAACCATTCGAAGGGCCTTGTACGATCTTCCCTAACTCTATAAGTGCAAACTTCATTCTATAGCGACACGTTTAGTATCCAAACTATGAAATTACTAGTAATTACCTATGCATTAAATTGTAAATACAACCATATAATCGTAGTACACATCCGATTCATATTTCTTAAGACGTTCAAGCAAGTTACCAATAGGAAGTTAGCCAGTTTTCTTAAGCCTAACATTGACATCACCCACCCACAACAATTAATAACAAACCAACAACAAGTAATCAATAGCTAGGTTTCATTAGATCTAAGCAAACACAGGAGAAACCTAGCCTAACATGTTAATTAAAAGACAAGCATAAGATATAATCATGCAACACATAGACATATTGAATGATTTGATGGAAGACTTATCTTTAATTAATCATAGATGAAACAAGAGTGAAAACCCCTTGAAAAAGGCTGAAAATACGAGCTAGGGTTTATCCCTAAAGTTCTCTGATGAGTGCTCAAACACTCATCATTTTTGGTCAAATCTAAAACGCAAAACATCTGAAAACACGCAAAAATGCATCAAAATGATGAAAATACCCAAGGATCGTGTTTTATGTGTCTCAAATGCAAAATGTTTAAAAACAAATGAAAAACGAGCAAAGTTTGCAGATTTGGCAGTTTCAGTCCCCCAACTTTCAAAGATTGGCAAAAATAGTCCCTAGAGTTTAAAAATGTGGAGTTTTATCATTCAAGGTCCTTGAAATGTCTTAAGTTGTCAAAAGTGGTCCTTGAGTGAAATTTTGGGCAAATGGCAAAACAAGTCCCTGAACTTTTGGAAATTATCAAGATTGGTCCTTGGGTATTTAAAAATGGAAAAATGGCATTTTTGGTCTTTGGTCTATCAAAGTTGGCAAGTTTAGTCCTCATGGTTACTTTAGAAAGTGTGCAAACTCAGTCCCTTAACTCTTGGAAAATTGCACAAATGGTCCTTGTGATTATCACTAAACCAAACGGCCCTTATTATTTCCAAAAACCAAATCCAATCCAAAACCATAAACACCCCAAGCCCCTTTATGCCCTGGCCCAATTCCCCTTTTACTAAAACCCGGCCCAAAATCAAAATCATAAACCCCACGTTTATATCTCCCTAGTCAAACCCCCCGTTTGACCACCTTCCCTCCCAACATCTTCCCCCAAAACCAGGGTACCCCATCTCTCCCACACCTCTATAGCCACCTAAATGTTTCACCAACCCCTCTTAAGCATTTATTACCACACCTAATCCTCTCAAACGGTTCCTAACAGCTTATATAAGTTTTGGCGCCAAAATCAGTGAAAGGTGGATATTGGCTTAAAGTTATCCAACGGTTCTAAAGGCAAGTGAGAAAGGTTCAGAGGGTCACACAAACCCTAATGGAGTGATATAAAAAGAAAGAGATAGAGAGAGGAGGAGCAGTTAGTTAGTTTTTAAGTTTTTAGTGTCGTTTTTCTTAATTATAAACAGTTCCAGTGTAATTTAGTTTAAAAGTAATGTATTAAGTGTTTCTGTTGTATTTGAACTCACTTTGATCAATCCAATTTAGTCTATCTTTGGAATTCAGTTTGTGCTCAAATTTCATTCAAAATCTCCAATTTCTTGTATTTCAATTAAATGTTGTTTACTTGGTCTCAAAATGTTGTTTGAATCTTGTTAAGGTTGTTTGAACTTAAAAACAAGCATAAACTCAGAAAAGAAAAGAAAAGAAAAATACAAAGAAAAAGCACAAAAATATAAAAAAAAAATTTGAAGAATGAAGAAGAAAGCAAGGAGCACTGTAAATGTGGGATGGCAGTGGGTTAGAGGCTTCATGGGAAGCCAATAGGTGTGTTATTTGGTCCTTGGTACTTCATTTCATAGCCTGGATCATTTGTAAGCCTCAAAATCACTTATTGGAATTTTACTGTAGACAAGTTCATTGCCTGTTAATCTTTGGTTTAAATGCTATCTAGGTGTATTTGAGTTAGATTAAAGTTTAATATTGGTTGTTTGTTCATTGGATTTCTTAGTTGCTTATTGTTGCATCTTCACAGTTAAATATAGCATTTTGGTAATTTATGGTAGTAAGCTGTTGTTCTTGGTGTTTTTATGCCTAAATATTCTCATGAGATCATATTAATACCTTGGGATTCAGTTTAATAGTCTAATTCAGTAGATTCCTTTGAAAATCTTATTTTGAGTTACATAAAGTAGTGTTTGGTTCAGTAGGTTAATCTGTGCTCTAGTGTGTTTGAGTTGTTATATCTAGGTGTTGCAAGTTACATTAGGTCTAGATAACTCAATTTGGTCATAAAACTCAGTGGTTTTTCACAAGAAAGTCAAAATAGCCTTTTATCTTACCTTGTTCTTTAACTGTTGGATTTTCATGTCTCTTAATCATGCTAATATGTTCATAAGTTGTTTTGATCACTTACTCTAGTTTCTATATAGCTTAAAACATCATACTCAGTAAGTAGGATGAAATCAAAGTTCAATAAAGTCAATCTTAGTTCAAAATCTAAAAAGTCAAGGCTTGCAGAAAAATATTTTAGAATAAACTTGTGAATTAGCTGTAGGGTTTAATATTAGGTTTTATGCTTTGTGCTTTTGGGATAATGTCATTTGGTAGGTTGAGTTGCTAAATTATTTTTGGTGATTTTTTGTGAGCTTGTTAACCTGCTTAAAACTGCTTATCCTTTAAGCTGTTTTTCATCAAGTTGCCCTGTTCACAGTGTTCATAATCACTTTCATTGATTTGCATTATCTTTGTTAGTTTGATTGAGCTTGTGTTATTTGTTGATTTGTGAAGTTTACCTGGTCATATTGATGTTTGCATGCTCATTTTTCATTTAATGCTTTTTATGATTGCTTATTTGGCTTGCCATGATCAAGCAACTCAACTCACTACACTGACAAATCAGTGTAGTTGAGTCATTCTCCAAGCTTAATCACAAGCTCATTTTTGAGCTTCAGCTTGTGAGCCTTGGTTTTCTAGGGAGCCTAGCAAGCCATTTCAAGGTTCCAACAAACTTCAAGCTTTTTCAAGCTTATTTGCTAGGGCTGCAAGCAGCCTCTAGCTTGTCCCATTTCTCTAAGTGACTGAGTATTCAGTCACCTGAGGCCTTCTTCACAAGCTCTTTTTGAGCTTTTCAGTGGGTCCCAGTGAGTGATCTTTGGTTCTATAAGCTCACCACCCAGCTTATTACTCAATTCACCCTTTGTTTGAGTTTCTAGCTCTGTGGACCCCACTTGAAATCACCCCTATACTTTGTCCCATTTTCAGTGCTTAAGTAAGAATTCCAATTGCTTATTTGAGCTTAATTGCTTATTTAGGAGTTTTTCTTGGTTTGTTTTAGCTTAGTTCCACTCATTTAACTTGTTTTCACTAGAATTCACCATTGTGGACTCATAGCTAGCTTATTTGAAGCTTATAGCTTGACAGTTTGACCAAAGTCAACTGTCAAAGCAATAAGCACTTGTAGTGCTTATCTGTGATTCCCAAAGATTTTGTTTTTGTAAAAGATATTTGTTTTTAGTTATAAAATAGTTTAGAAAGAGAAAAATCAGAAAATAGTTTCTATTTAATTTTATTTACCTTTTTAATTTTCCTTTTTAGCTTTTTATTAAGTAATTTGCATTTTTATATTTTTCTTAATTTTCTTTTATATTAAAGTATTTCTAGTAATTTTCTTAGAATTTTATCTTTTTATTTAGTATTTATAATAATTAATATTAGTTAATTTAGTTTTAATTGAAAAACCAAAAAGAAAAATCCATTACTATTTAATTTTAATCTCTAGAACCTTTTTATAATTTTTCTAGGTTTTATAAATCATATAGAATTTTTAGAAAATAGTTTGGTAATTTTCTAAATTAGTTTAGTATTTATTTTAATTTAAATTAGCTTAATTAGTAATTAGTAATTAATTAATATTAAATAATTAAAAAGTCTAAAAAAATATTTTTCTTTTTCTCTGTTGTATTTGAACTCACTTTGATCAATCCAATTTAGTCTATCTTTGGAATTCAGTTTGTGCTCAAATTTCATTCAAAATCTCCAATTTCTTGTATTTCAATTAAATGTTGTTTACTTGGTCTCAAAATGTTGTTTGAATCTTGTTAAGGTTGTTTGAACTCAAAAACAAGCATAAACTTAGAAAAGAAAAGAAAAGAAAAATACAAAGAAAAAGCACAAAAATATAAAAAAAAAATTGAAGAATGAAGAAGAAAGCAAGGAGCACTGTAAATATGGGATGGCAGTGGGTTAGAGGCTTCATGGGAAGCCAATAGGTGTGTTATTTGGTCCTTGGTACTTCATTTCATAGCCTGGATCATTTGTAAGCCTCAAAATCACTTATTGGAATTTTACTGTAGACAAGTTCATTGCCTGTTAATCTTTGGTTTAAATGCTATCTAGGTGTATTTGAGTTAGATTAAAGTTTAATATTGGTTGTTTGTTCATTGGATTTCTTAGTTGCTTATTGTTGCATCTTCACAGTTAAATATAGCATTTTGGTAATTTATGGTAGTAAGCTGTTGTTTTTGGTGTTTTTATGCCTAAATATTCTCATGAGATCATATTAATACCTTGGGATTCAGTTTAATAGTCTAATTCAGTAGATTCCTTTGAAAATCTTATTTTGAGTTACATAAAGTAGTGTTTGGTTCAGTAGGTTAATCTGTGCTCTAGTGTGTTTGAGTTGTTATATCTAGCTGTTGCAAGTTACATTAGGTCTAGATAACTCAATTTGGTCATAAAACTCAGTGGTTTTTCACAAGAAAGTCAAAATAGCCTTTTATCTTACCTTGTTCTTTAACTGTTTTCATGTCTCTTAATCATGCTAATATGTTCATAAGTTGTTTTGATCACTTACTCTAGTTTCTATATAGCTTAAAACATCATACTCAGTAAGTAGGATGAAATCAAAGTTCAATAAAGTCAATCTTAGTTCAAAATCTAAAAAGTCAAGGCTTGCAGAAAAATATTTTTGAATAAACTTGTGAATTAGCTATAGGGTTTAATATTAGGTTTTATGCTTTGTGCTTTTGGGATAATGTCATTTGGTTGGTTGAGTTGCTAAATTATTTTCGGTGATTTTTTGTGAGCTTGTTAACCTGCTTAAAACTACTTATCCTTTAAGCTGTTTTTCATCAAGTTGCCCTGTTCACAGTGTTCATAATCACTTTCATTGATTTGCATTATCTTTGTTAGTTTGATTGAGCTTGTGTTATTTGTTGATTTGTGAAGTTTACCTGGTCATATTGATGTTTGCATGCTCATTTTTCATTTAGTGCTTTTTATGATTGCTTATTTGGCTTGCCATGATCAAGCAACTCAACTCACTACACTGACAAATCAGTGTAGTTGAGTCATTCTCCAAGCTTAATCACAAGCTCATTTTTGAGCTTCAGCTTGTGAGCCTTGGTTTTCTAGGGAGCCTAGCAAGCCATTTCAAGGTTCCAACAA